>MJUU01042820.1:68931-85563 GCA_002080025.1 Modiolus philippinarum
AGTGCTTTTGCTCTTTCCACAAAGTCACTGTATGAACTACAAGCTCTATAATGACTTTCCAAGTAGGACAAATTCGTTAGTAAAACAGAACATGGATGTAGCGTTTCCCGACATTTAGCTATGAATTCCGCTCAAACCCGTGCTAGGGACTGTCTTCAACTTACTTTAAGGTATGAGGAAAGCTCATTGTTGAAGGTCTCATGCCATTGCTTAATTTTACCACGTATTTGTTGAAGCTTGTCTCATTGTTGAATTAAAAGGTAAAATGTTAAAATATTAGGTCTGATATTACCTGTACAGATGGTAAATCAACACTATAATCCTCTATCCGGAAATTAAATGGTCATGTGATATTTGTTATTCTTAGTCTGTTAGTTACCCAAGATAGGTATAAACAAACATTTATAATTAGATATCTATAAATAACAATTAAAGCGTGAAACGGAGCTTTAACAAGCAGACAAAAATAGGTGAATTTAAACGCCTAGGCTATAAATAAATTTTGTTTCTCAGCATTTAGTGAATATTCCATTTTTATATACATTTTTTTTTGTTAAATTGCAAAATCCACGTATCTGCCATAAACTTTTTTTTTGAGGGGACGTAAAAAGAAATTCATTTTGTTCTTGGGACAAGACGTGAAAGCATAAAAAGGAAATTAAAATTTACCTTTAGGGAAAGACGTTATGATCATTCTTCTTTTTTGTTGGGAGATGACGAAAAATAATTTGTTTGTTTTGTTTTGATGTGTTTTGAAGAAGTATAGGGAAAAAGAAAGTCAATAATTTGACATTAAATAAAAAGTAGTAATGGAGCATTACATGATACCCCGCCACGTTTGACTAAATTTCTAAGTTAAAAGGGCCATAACTCCAGAACAATATGTACCGCTGAACCCAGAATTACATTTGGCCTGTGTTATGTGGTAAACTATTTACATACAAGTAAATGTAAGTAAGTAAGTAAGTCAATTCTTTATTCCAATTTTGGTGCCCACGAGAGGAAAAATAAGTTTTACAAATAAAGACAGAAAATCTAAACTAAAGATTACAAACACAGTATCTACAAACACGGACATACTGACTAGAATACAAACAAAATGAATACAAATGAATTATATCATTATAAATTGAGTTGCCCTTTGGGAGAACCGTCACAGATTAATTCCTATTACTAAAACCAGTGTGCAAGATTTTGTTTTTTTTTCTCTTCTCAAAACAATCATAAATATATTTTGATAGATTTATTATAATATCTTTATCTTCATTGGACATAAGCCAAACCAATGCTTCCCTCTGTGACAGATTGGCATAGTTAGGATTGCTGTTGAGACTGCACATAAACTCTCTTCGTTTGTTTTCGTAAAGAGGACATGCAAATAGAAGATGGAATTCGTCCTCGATTTCATTATAATTGCATAGTGAGCACTTTCGTTTTTCTTTTTCTATATTTCTATATCTCCCCTTTTCAATTTCAAGGGAATGAACACTGATTCTAAATAAAGTAAAATATTTTCTAATTTGGGGATTTTTTATTACTTCGAAATATTTTTCCATCTCAAAAAAACCTTGAATGACGCGTATGTCCGAAGCTTCCCTAATTGTTTGGATTCGCTCTCTGATAAAACAGATCTCCATTTCTCTTTAAATTCAATACGCAGTTTTGCCTTAATGATTTGATGCAATTCATTATTTCTAGGGCTAGGGATTCCAGCATTTTTCATAAATGTATGAATATCATTTATCCAGCATTTTTGTTGTTTTCTGCTAAGAAAATGTTTTCTTTAAATGTTTTGTCAACGAGTTTGTTATCCGTTCGGTCTCTTAGTTGTGTATTATATTTTTTAGAGTTAAGTACTACATCAATATATATAGGAAACCTCCCTAGTTCTCCAAGAATAGCATAATTGGTTGCTTTCTTGTTCGTACCACAACCGTTTTTAAGAAACTTAATGTGCAGTCTCTCACAATGCAAACGTGGGATAAAATTGTTATTATATGAAGGATATTTTAATGTACCCAATATTTCAGAACCGTAAAGAAGTACTGGTTTAATAATGTAATAATGTTTTTGCATTTGGCTGGACATTTTCAAAACATGTTGTTAGCTGATAATATGCACGAAGGCCCCTTTTATAGAGGTCTTCTTGGCAATGTGAGAAGGGTCCAGACGCAGAAAATATAATACCCAGATATTTTGTATCTGAGCGTGTGTTCTAACTCAATTCCTTTATAATAGAATTTAGCATTTATGAAGCTTTCCTCCTTTACAGAAAATCATTATTTTTGTCTTTTTATATTTAATTTCAGTCCATTCATGTCACAGAAGGAGACCAATTTATTCAAACAACCCTGTAATCCCCTTTGACTTTTTGACATTAAAATAAGATCATAATATCTGCATATAACATACAATTAAGCACACTGTTATCAAGGAAGACCGGATCATCTTCCCTATTAAAACAATTAAGTAGATCGTTTATATACAAATTAAATAGGTTGGAACTTAAGTTCTCACCTTGGCGAACACCAACAGCTGGAGAAAATGATTTTGATAGATTTTCCCTTGTTCGTACACATAGTTTATTGGAACCATACATTCTTTTTAATATATTTATAAAATTGCCTTTTAAACCAATATTTTTTAATAAGAGTGCAGAATGCAAGACTGTATCATAGGCTTTTGCAAAGTCAATAAAACATGTGTATAATTTTGATCTATTTGCACTATACTTTTCAATCAGTGTCCTTAGGTCACTTGTTCTTGCCTTTGGTTGAAACCCTATTTGTGATTCCGTAATTATACTGTTTTTGTCAAAGTATGTTTGAAGTCTATTATTCAAAACACTGTTAAATACCTTAGCCATACATGACATCACTGCAATGCCTCCATAATTTGTTGGGTCATATGGGTCATCATTTTTAAATATTGGTCTGATATATCCGGTCTTCCAATCGTTTGGATAAATACCATCTACGTATATCTTATTAAATAACTTAACTAAGCATGGTAAAATAAATGTATGGCTAGCTTTTAACATTTCATTTTTAATTCCATCTAGTACAGCAGACTTATTATTCTTTAATTTTTGTATAGCTTTTGATAGTTCATGTTCTGTTATTCTGTAGTCAATGTCCGAGAAAGTTTTTTCCTTTGTCTAAATCGAACAACTTTTGATAATTCTTATTTTGTTCGAGGAATTTTGATTTTACACTAAACAGATTTTCAAAATATACCAACCAGTTGTCAAAAGTAATTTTATCACTTCTATCTACAGTCCCTTCTTCGTCTTTAAGTCTTTTAGAAGTTTCCAATATGCATTTGGGTCTTTTTCAAATAAATTGTCTAGTTTTCTTATGGTTTGCGTTTTGAAATCTCTGCGGGCTATTTTACAAAGTTTGCTGAATATTTTTCTTTGTTTAAAAAAAGATCCTCTTATAACTAGATTTGTGGGGAATTTTGAATATAGATTTATCTTATGAAAAAGATTTCTTCGAATATTTTCTAGATTATTATCAAACCATTTCTTTTTCTTGAAAACTGTTTATTATTTTCCTTTTTTTGGTAGAATTTTTTTTTCTTAGACATTGATCACAGGCAGTATACATAATATCGTTAACTTTCTCTAGACACGAATTAACATCTACATAACTATTAAGCTGATGATCATCACCTGTTGTGACTAGGAAATCGTTGTTTTTTTTACAATTTCACTATTGAAAGCTCCCTGAAAGGCCCCCATTTTTATCGTTTTGCTATTTATAATATTGTGGCATTTTTCTTTTAAAACAGAGAACATTTCCCTCATGATATGATGCTGCTAAGTATACCGTGATAAGAGCATGGTCTGATAGGTATGGGATATGATCATGTACGTGGAAGTAAAGTACATTTGATACTAAAGTATCGTCAACGATTGCGTAGTCAACAACACTATTACCATTATATTGAAAACAAGTAAATTTACCATACGAGTCCCAAAGGGCTCCTCCATTTAATATTTTCATATTCAAACCTGTGCACAATTCAATCAGATCTTTACCTCTTGAACAACAAAATTTATCTTCACCTTTTCTGTTGTACTCACAAGAATTATTCACTATATCATATGGAACTGGTATATATTTGTCATTGCTATCATAACCATTATTGCATTCACCAGTTCGGGCATTCATATCCCCTAAGATTAGAATTTTGCCCTTGTTCTTGAAGTAAAGAATATTCTTCTCCAAGATGTCTAAAATATGAAGGTCATGTCTTACTACATAACTAGATTGGGCAGGGGCAATATATGTAAAACAAATATAAACATCTTCTGCAATAGTGGTTATGATAGCAATGACAAATATATACCAGTTCCATATGATATAGTAAATAATTCTTGTGAGTACAACAGAAAAAGCGCAGATAAAGTTTGTTGTTCAAGAGGTAAATCCAAGTTCGTGGATTCACTTATATTAGTTTCTAATAAACCTATTATGTCAAATGACTGAATTTCTTTTATAAAAACATCATCCAATGATTTATTAAAAATCTGACTACATAAACCATTAATATTCCAACTTCCTACTTTTAAACTTTTTCTGAGAATATTATGTTTCATAATACTATGTAAAGGATGAAAATCTACATAGGTAATTGCAACATAAAGAGTACGATATGTATATACATTTATATTTGTATTTGGATCATGATTGATTATTTCGTATAGGACGATATGACTGTCTTTCAAACACTAAATTTAATAACAATCTCTTTTATAGTATAGTTGTTTGAAATACTACTTTTAAATTATCAAATGTTGTATGTGTACTTAAACATTTCATGTAAGAAATAATTATTATCAAGTTAAGTACCTTCGATCGTTGAATTCATAAAATCAAAAATAAAAATAAAAAGAAGGAATGAATAAATGAAAAATGAAAATTAACGAATAAATAAATAAAAAAAAGAAAGAAAAATTTAACTGTAAGATCCATCTCTACAGTTTAGATACCAAATACAAATGTTCAAATTCTAAACTATTCTTTAGTTCTGAGATAAATTGACAAGAACATTCTAATACTGAAAAGGATAACTGAACAGTTGGTGTAGCTCATTTTTGATGTTCCACGGCAGTATGTTTGTTCCTTTTCTTGTTAGGTGTTTCTCTCCATTGAGAATTCCGTGCACTGGTTGACCTCTAAACAACAGGTTACTGTTATCACTAAGTGTTATGCCTTTATCATTACAAAACAATATCTGATTTCCATGTTAAGTTCAATCATTCTGAGGTTCATGTTTTTATTTTTTCTAAGCAATCCCAGAGACAAAACAATTTTAACATCACCAAATTTGAGTTTGGTCTTCTCCACAAGATTTCTAAGCTTTGAAATAACAATATCATTACTGAATTTTTCAATGTCGTTTCCTCCTTAGTGGTAGACAACTACATCCCATTTGTTTCCATCTGAGTTATTTGTGATGAATTCGTCGGCTTCATCAACAGTATATTTTGTTTCTTTTTTGACATAAAAATGCATTCTAGCGATATACCGTGCACTTATAAACTTTGTATTTGATGTTCCCAACATGAGAACCTGTTTTCTGTTTGACTGATATCGTCAGTTGTGATTTTAAATGTATACAGTATGTTATTTCATTCACAAGTTATGGATACAAAACCCTAAAATTCACAAAATTTCAAAATTTCAAGGGGCGTAACTCCAGACCCCATAGATCTCTGAACCCAAAATCAAACTTGACATGCGTTTAATGGTAAACAATTAACATACCAAATTTGAAGACCTTGTGTACTTTCGTTCACAAGTTATCAGTCGGAAACCCTAAAATTCGCAAAATTTCAAGGTTTCAAGGGGCATAACTCCAAAACTCCTCAGACCTCTGAACCAAAAATCGAATTTGACCAGTGTTTTGTAGGAAACAACTTACATACAAAGTTTGAACACCTTGTGTTATTTCGTTCGCAAGTTATAAGTCGGAAACCTTCGGGGGACGTACGGACGGACAGACAGACGGACGGACGGACGGATGGACAGACGGACGGACAGACGGACACACGACTGAGGGTATCATATAATACCTCGCCACTTCGTGTGGTGGGGTATAAAACATGATAAAGTGCTGCAATTTCAATATCAAATTAAGGTGTCAAAACACCAATTTAAACAATCAGAGCTTGGAACATTTATGAAAGCAGGTCTTTAAGAATTTTAATATAAGTTTGAATTTTTGCAACTTTAAAAATATATGTCGAAATGAAATAAATGATACACTTGTTTAAACATCACTTTTTTGAGAACAAGGTTAAATGATCATTTGAATACTGATCATAGGGGTTTCTGCTTTTCTATGAATGCGCAATTCTTGGGTTTTCCTGACCTTGAAACTCTCTAGGAAGACTTGAATCGTATGCTAAAATTTTGATATAATATATACGAGGTGTCAATATTTTAGAAAATATATGATGGTTTCATAAAGATTCAAAAAGATAAATTGTCCAAAAAGATTTGAAAATTTGGAAAATCATTTAAAAAGTTAAAGAAATGAATTGCTGGTTTCTGACTTTTATTGGAAAGACGTTAAATGGAAATCAATCAATGTTTTCATTGTAGATAAAATGTAAAACAGAATTAATCAAGGGCTAGGTTTTTTCTATTTGTTTGTTTGTTTTTCTATGTATTTCGTTTTTTTTAGAAATCTTTATGGTGAATGAAAGGATATGCAGTAAATGCAGATGAGACAAAGTCTCTACAAATTCATGTAAAAGCAAGCAAAGGAACAACGCTTTTATTGTTGTTCTTCATCTTGAAGTCACCATGAGGCCTTCAACCATTAACTTTGCTCATACTCATAGTAAGTTCAAGACGGTCCCTAGCACCAGTTTGAGTGGAATTCTTGGCTAATTGTCGAACAACGTTATAAATCTTTATACCATGATTAAAAGTTTGTGTTTATGTTGTTTTTTATTAGAAGATAGGATAACATCATCAATGATCTTTGATTAGTCTGTGTAAGGATATGCATGACTTCAACCAGTGCGAGGATCTCTTTTGCATAAACCAGTATTAATAATCACGTTTCTTAAGGTAGTAGACCTAGGTTAAGGGACATAACTCCTAAAAATCATTTGTATGTTTGTTTAAACCATTTTCATAAAAAGGTTCTAAGCTTCTTTTTAACACAGATGTTTTTAAGCCTTTTTCACATCAGTGCTTACAAAGCATTGATGAAACTGACTGCGTCAAACGTCTTACTGATTTAAAGAGTCATCTCCCTTAACCTAGGTCTACTACCTTAAATGAAAGTTCAAAGATCTGCCTTCCCCCAACCGCTGTCAGGATATGTGTTACTTATTTTCCGATCAGTGCCAAAATCTATCTGTCTGTCTTCTAACAGGCGCAATGATCTTCCCGATATCATAAAGTCCTAGGATCTGTCTTGCTCCAGTCAGTGCTAAGAGTTTACACAAACCAATGTCAAGTCTTTGTCTAGCGTCTATTAGTGCTAGGATCTAAATGGATCTTATTTCAGGGTATGGCCGATGGATCATTTTTAGACTCCTAATATTAATTGCAAGATGAAGACCAACAATAAAACATTGTCAAGTAATGTGTATTGGTTTGGATATTCACTCCGTTTACTCCCTTGACCTGATACTGCACGGAAAAAGAATATACCACAATTGATGGTTGCAAAAATTAACTGATTCAATGTGTATGTGTTTACATTCATATAATCATTAAATATAAATGTGTATCACCGTTATTAGTATTTACATTGTGACAAATATTTGTGTTTTTATCGATGGGTCGTAAGAAAATTCAATATCAATGTAATGGATATTTGAATGTGGTGTGAAAGTGTAAGTGTTACTGAGCTTTTCATTTCCACCAACGAATTGGAAAGCGAGAAATGCTGATAACAGTTTAAATAAGCATATAAGATGTCGAATGCTTATTATGATGTCATTACTTATATATTTATTAAGTCTTGACAGTTTTTTTTCAATCTTTATTTCCTACATTTTAGGTAAGCTGCACGTGTTGTTGTATTGTCTGTAACAAAGTTTCTATTCACTTCTCTGATTTTTAATGTGATCGTACAACTTGAAAAAGTAAAGCGACAAAACAGATCTGTCGTAGTGTAGTACCTGTGGATTCACCAGTCCGCCACTGTCGACGATTTTGACGTCAGGAGAGATCTCAACAACATTGCAAGATGACCATCCAACGATATACGTTGCCATGTAGATCACAACATGTTACAGTATGATTGTAAAAAAATATGTGAAATAAACCTTACCTCTGTGTATAGCAACATATGACAAATTGACATTTTGTCGACAAAAATATCACTTTTAGCCTTATCTTTCAAATCTATCATGCGCAGACCTTTATTTCCGGCACAGTAATTCGTGTATTATTCTTACACACTATACCATGACATTTTGACTTAAGTGAAATGTCTACTTCCAATGTCTATTATCATGATACATGTACATTGTGGATAAATACCACCAGATGTAACAGCAATAGCTATAATATCCTCTATATAGGTTACATCTTATGTCTCCGACTACAGTTCACCTATATCAAAGCTTCGAGGACCGTCCTCATTAATTGATATAAAGCGACATTGAAAGCATAGCAAGAAAACACCATACAATTCACATCCTCTAGTATCCTTTATTAGGGTAATTATTGTCTGCTGCAGTTTCAGTGTTATATTTTCAATGACTATAGGTGGTTTTGCCACTTCTATTATCTGCTCTTGTGTATTATTCTTTTCACAGATAGTAAGATCACAAGGAAGGCTCTTCGCGATTATTTTGCCGAGAAATGGAAAATTTCTTGGAAAGTTTTGAACCAAGTGGTGAATTTGTAATGATGAAGTTGTTTTATTCATGCAATATGTTATCAAAAGCGTATTTATAGAACTGTCAATGTTGGTAACTTCACGAGCTGTATCATGTATGGAATTTAATGTTTAGTGGCCTGTATCATGTTGTTTTAAACTGGAATAGTAGTTTGGTATTTGTTCAGTTGTTTTCCTTCTGTGTTTAAAGATGTTACAGTTTCTGTGGTTTGTTTTTGTACATTTGCTCTTAATGCTGTCAGTTTGGCCATTGGTGTTTCCTGAATATGATGCGGGTGTTTATCAATTGTTGTTCGAATTGCTAGAATTTCTGTTACCACATTACTTTTTTGTTGTTGAACTGACGACAAATTAATTGCCCCATCTTTACGTATTTCATCAATGGTTTCCAAAAGGTCAGTAATTAGAAGTTTCGTATCTTGAATTGTATTAGTTATACTATAACTAATCCAAGATTCTGATTATCGAACATTCAACGAATGATCGAATAACGCAGTAATTCACGAATGCGCGGAGCGCATGAGTGAATTACAGCGTTTTTCGATCATGAGTTGAATATTTCATGCATATTTGATTGCTCCATTGATGATTCATTGCATGAACTACGTTTTAAAAATTAATCCGCTCTGCCGTTTACTTAACAACAACGTTGACTACGTCTATTGTGACGTCACTTCCTAGAGTGAAATTATGNAATCTTTCACCGCTATCTATATAATAAATGCTTTAAAATTCTGAATTTACGTGACATCGTCACAGTTACCGTGTTGATTCATTGCACACTATCTCCAACAACTACAGTTGTATTGTTTGCAAAGTAACTGAGACTCCTCGTTGTGTTCCACACAATATTTTTTTTTATCGTTGTAACATTTTCTGGTAAGCTTAGGTATTCGATAATGGAAAGAGCACTGTTTTTCTGTGACAATTTAGATAAACTGTGATTCTGATACTCCAGACAGTCGACACAAACTACTCAGCTCATTCAGAACACCAAACAACTGATGGTTTAGCGAATTTGCTTTGTTCACATATATTGCAAGCTGGAACAGAACTTTCCATAATTCACAATGCATTCTGTAAAAAAAGCAAAATCAATAACAGATCAAAGCCGTAACGAAATCATAAAGAACTTTGAAAAATTAACTTTAAGATAAGGACTACCTAAGCATATGTCTCTACAATATCCTTCCTTCAACAACTGTCGTTTTTGAACATATGTCAACACCCTCTTAGTGGTCTATTTGGTTCAAAGATTTATGATCTTTTTAGATTGAATTTGGTACGGTTTAATTTGTTTTCTTAAAAGTACGACTTTTTCTAAGCATAATACTAGTTAAATATAAGATGAAAGCCATACTTCAAACGATCATAAAATTTTGTACATTATGGTTGGGAGCAGGCGTCGTTGGCAACACAACTTTGGACAGCACAGCTTTGGCTCTAGTAAACGGATAGTTTTTAAATTAAATCAGAATATTCCTTGGCGCTGTTTTGGTATTTCGAAAGTAATAATTTTGAGTTTCTCTTGCATGAATCAGATTTCTTTCCACAGTTGTTACATAATTTTTGTCAATTATGTCCAAAATGCTAAGCCGCGTTCAGATATTCATTATGCGCTAAATGAAGGGTGACGTGGAAAATCAAAATCAGAGACTTTTCATTCATCTCTAGTTCACGTTTACTTAATCATCAGAAGAGTACAGCTCTACAGCTACAGAAAGAATATAGTTCTGATTTGAAAACAATTGCGGTTTCGACAAATCAGTTTTAAGCAATTCTTTAACACAATGCTGCTAATGGCACCAAAAAATTCAAATGTGGAACCTATACTACATCAGCTTTTGCCCCTATGTATTATCTGCTGGACAGACCTGTTAATATGCTTGAAAAGAGCTGTTCTTGACATAAGTGCGTATTGACAAACATATTGACAAGTTGGTTATTTGTTGCTAAAATGTTCGACCTTTCGCATATAATACGCCCAATAATCTTCTACCATATCAGTTTTACTCAAGTTGTCAGAGGGTATTCAGAAAATGAAATATCCTTGTTTATTACATACTTAGTTGAAATTAAAGCGTTTTTGCATAATCAATATGACCGGAAGTAAACTGTCCATATTTTCCAAGGCCAGGAAAAGAGCAGCTTAATTTATGCTCCACGTGCATCTCAGACAAAATAAACTACTTCCGGTCCATATTGACCTGGGCAAATAAACGAATTCCGGTCCATATCAGCCTGGCATTTCCAAACGTCTAGACGTCGGAAGTATGTAATAAATATTTTATTACATGTGCATTTTCAAATTGATCTGATTATCATCCCTTTACCCATATTGTCCTTCGACTTCGTTTCGGGTCAATATTGGTGTCTTGAGATGATAACCAGGCCGATATGGAAATGCCAATGTATTAAATCTGTAATTATTCTCAAAAGCATCTCAAGCTTGAATGGCTACTTTTTTTCATGCCAACTTACCTTGACACAACTTGCAATTGCATGAAAATAGTATTTGTAAGTCTCGTCATGTGCCACGGAGAATTCACGATAAAATTAAAATTTGAAAACTTTTCCCGCCGAGATACATTTGAATGACGTTGCGGGATTATGGCGTCCAAATTGGTCGCTTAAAAGGTCATATTTTTCTGTTAAAAATGCAACTTCCGGGTACAAATTATGTTCCCGAAAGTCCCCAAATTGAACGAGACTTACAGACCCTATGGCAGCACATTAGAACAAGCGACAAGTAATTTAACGATTGAATGAACTGGTACTCATGGCAAATTTTTACCTTTTACGAATGTCATCCATTAGTCATAATTCTAACTCGGAAACGCATGAACATCTGTAACTAAACTAACAATGCTATAAACTTACATCCGCCTAATGCTGCATGTTTAGCGTATCATGTCTAAAAAGTGCTATAAATTCAATATCGTAGCTTTATTGTGAACATTTTTCATTTTTAATTACGATGATAGTTGTGTTTGTGTCAATTTTTGAAAGATTTGTTTTCATTGCTTTGAAGGAATGTGTGCGATGATTTCTGTGCCTTAGTGCTTCAGCAACCGATGTCTTTTGTGCCGATGCCACGTTTTGTCTAATTTCCCCTTTGATACACGTCGAAGATAATATCCAGTATTCCATTCATTTGTAGACACGTTGTCTCGTGTGCATCCACTCCATAGTCCTTCATTGATTATCATTGTGCTATGCAAGTACTTACATTGTTGAGAGGATAGCGTCATTTACTTAATTATCAAAAATCCAACTTCATACATTTTGCTTTGAATGTACAAAAGAAGATTCTTCAATGATCAACGAATCAAAAATATTATGAATGACTTCTTAAGTTCAGCTGGAATCAAAGATTGTCTTCAGTTGTGACTTAACATCTGTGTTCAATAACCATGTTGAGATAGTGACAATTGAAAAAAAGTCTGATTTTTAAGCAGTTGTTGTTTTGTAGACGGCATGACGGCATTGCATACTCTCACAAGTAAAAAAGTCTTAAAAGAGGGCTACAATCATCCTAAAGATTTGCTTATTTGTACTAAGAAGAATAAAAAAAGAAGGAAAACGGGGAATTTGTCAAAGAGAAAACGACCAAAAGGGGAGTAATAACAACTCAAAGCCACCACAAGATCTTCAATTAACGGTGAGGAAACCCACACCCAACGGCAGGTCGGAGACGGCTCCTAAATAAGGATTAATCAAGTTTTGTTGTTGAATTAAATCGCTCATTTTTTTACCACTATCTTTAAACCTGGGCAAAGTATATCATTTTGGATGAATAAGATATACATCCATTTCTTGTAGCACAATATCCCAAGCGAAGCCATTGTTCAAACTTGCCTCCCATTTTAAGTAGAGGCCACTTTTTCTGCATGAGTGAACACATTGTTTTAAAAATCTGTAGTCCAAATTTGTTGTCCCTTAAATAATTCCGTCATATTTGTGACTAGAACTCGCAATCTCTCGTTTTGATACATTGAGGATGGTTTACTAACCAGCTTACCAGCTTACTAACTACGCCACGTCCGCCGTGAATACTTATAGATAAATAAACATATTTATCTTTGCAACACAAATATCAAAATTTGTATACCTCAATTGAAGTTGTCTATCATGCATTTTTACCAGGGTTTGTAATCTTTAACCAAACTGTCATACCGATTGCGCCATGCAGACTACACAGATTTATTTGAAATAATTACTACTTATCTTACCAATCAGTAGTATTAAATAAAACTTTGCAAAAATGTTTTTATACCACAGACGAGATGCGAACCCTCATCACCACCTTTTCATATGTACTATATTGCAAGGTGATCTCGCTAACCTTTTGCTGTCTTTAACAAGAATTCTACCATCAAACATTATTCTTCATTACAGGATGACCATTACGGGTGTGGAAATGAAATAAAAATAGTATTGTTTGGAAAGACAGGTAACGGCAAAAGTGCAACAGGAAATAAAATTCTTGGCAAAGACGTATTTGAATCTGGCATTAGTCCAAATTCTGCAACGAGAGTGTGTCAGGAAGGGGAAATAACAAAAGATGGAAAAAAATTATAGTGATTGACACACCTTGAAACGGTGGTGTATGAATATTTGTAGTTTTCACTATGGATACATGAAGACATCGCTTCAAATCATTATTAAAAATACACCCCTTAAATTATGTGTATTCAGATAATTGATCTAAGGTGAGTTAAACTGATAAAAAGTCGCCAAATACCGAACTATTTCCTATGCCATGACATTGTGATCAGTACCCCAAAACAAATATATACTCTTGAACAGATAGTATGCACTGATCGAGTATATGATAAATGCAATCATTGCTTGACTTTATGGACCAAGTATTTAGCAAACGTCTACAGAGTAAATAGTGAATGGAAAGTTACAATTAATACAAATTACATTGTTTTTGCACACACATAGCTAAAAGCCTGCAAGTTTGTTGTAGATTAATATAAAAAAAAATAAATTACCTTCAAACGTGGGTGGAAAATATTTCAAAAAGCATCTGGAAGTTTATCATATTAGGGGAAACCCCAATTGGGCTATTATATCCCAGTTGGGCTATTATATCCCAATTGAGCTATTATATCCCAATTGGGATATATGGTTATATCCCATTCTAATATGACTCTCTTCTTTCGCTTTGGAAACAAAGCTATGTTCTAATTCCAACAATATTTTTAGCGCATGCGTATATTTTTTACAAGAGGACATTCGTTATGTACAGTTTCACATTTTATTCATTAAATGAATCACCCAAAAATCCACATCAAATAATGACAATAATAGAAATTTACAACAGGTACTAAATTTAAGGATGTACCCTCCTGAGGAGCCAAAATTTTAAAGAATTAAACTTTTTTTTTCAAACCTTGATTTTTGCAATGTTCTTACCCTATAAATTAAATATATAAAGAAAATTCATTGGTTGGTGTGCAAATTATTTTGCTACAGATGTTTGAAAGTGACAACTTTTAGCACTTTTGTGCATTTTTAGGCATTTTAGCTTAGAGTATTTAACTTTTTCTTATACTTTCTGAAAAGCTGTAAATAGAAGATATGAACAAATTCAACCCCCAAAAATCGTATGTAGGTGTTGATATAAGAAAGTTTTGTACCATTTTCATGCTTTTTTATAGGGGCAATTTCAGCATTTCCATATTTCCCTAAAAATGTAGATTTTCTTATTTTTTTTAAACAACTCATGGTTTAAACCTCATTTGTTTTGTGATTTTTTATTGCAAAAATATATAATACTATTAATAAAAAGGAAAAATAAATCTTAAGTGCATGTTTTATTCATAAAATGGCCTTTTTTTCTAACCCAATCCCTATTTTGTGAAACTTTGACATGAATCCAACAGCCAATTAGTGCTTTAATCTTCAATTTGAGATTACTCTGAAACCACTTGACAGAAATGGATAATTTTTTGACACAATTTAAAGATTAACAGCAATTTTATTAATTCAATGCTATCGTACATAAAATATAAAGAATCTTTAAAATATTTCCAAACGAGATTTCAACGAGACTGAAACATCACCAGAATACATCCTTAAAACTCGGAACTGAAATTGACACAAGCGTAACCTAGCAACGAATGTCTTATCTATGCTTCATATCATGGCTCTACGATTTAAATATAAAATTTTTAATTTCTTATGTTAATAAAATTATAAATATGAGACTTACTTCATTTCTTTCTTTTCTTTTTTTTTTGGCTTCAAAAATAACATAACTAAGCAGTAATTGTCATATAAATCAGAAATACAACCAGCTCACTCTATACCCGCTTCGATTTTAAAATATCCGTATTTTATATGTTTTTAACAGATTATTTGTATTAATTCATAAGCAAAGGAGCCACTTGTATTAATAAAACAACGAATATAGATTCCTCTATGTTCTTTTATGTGTGATTGTATGCAGTTTTCCGACATATTCAGTTATAATGCAAAACCTAATATTGCTCTCTAAGAGCCACTTCGAATGTTCAAAACTATTTTTAAATATATTAGAATCGAAATAGATTATTGCAATTGGGCTCTATGCGAATAAAACATGGTCAGACCTTATATTTATCTTCATTTTATACCTCACTATCGCTCGGTATAAAATATTGACAAATATAAGGTCAGCCCATGTTCTAATTCGTATAGAGCCCGCTGGCAATAATCTATTTCTTAAATTGGGAAATTTGATCACTTATTTGTTAATTACATTTTGGGGTTTTAATGCTGCATCAAGATACATTGAAATAATAAATCTATCGGTTAAGAGCTTTTAGAAGATATACTTCTGTTGTCAAAAGGATGCTGCAAATTTTCTGCAGATCGATTTATTAATTAAAAAAAATGGTCACTTTGATTGAGCCATAACTTAAGCTTTAAGTTGCTAACAACCGTTTTATGCTGCTTCTCGCGAAGAAATCTTTATCTACAGTCAAAGTAAGCCAAGTTTGCTAGTTTAAAAAAGAAAGCTTTTGAATATTTAATAAATGAAGTAGGCATATCAGTAAAGAATTAGGTAAGATAACTCTCCGGACAAAATTCTCTGTGACCTTTTTGTTTGAATTGATATTTTATTGCGAAATAATGTAATAAAATGTTTGATGTAGGTAAATATTTAATTTGGGAATGTAAACATTCTTTCTGCACAATGTTTGTTTATTTCATATTTGGATATAAAAAATGCAAGATTTTCAAATATTTCATATGATGGTAATTTTCTATAAAACTGCATTTTTAGCATGTTGACTTGGGATCCACTAAAACCCATCTAGCATATGAAAGATTTATACTTCACATATCGGCAGTGCAAATTTCATTACAATCGGACCTATGGAATTATTTGGCTTTACTGTAAAAAATGTAAATTTTTGTAGTTTTTGCGCGTAGTCTTTCGATTTTGACTCGCGTTTTGTTCCTTTGGCCACATTTTTTTTAGTTTTTCCAACTTTGAATGTGCTGCCATCTGGCGTTAATTAATATACCGAAATGAAGTATGCAGAAAAAGATCATTGGAACATGACCTTCAATTTCTTCTAGAGTTCTCTCACTTTGTCCGTGATTTAAAAAAAACTGAATACAAAAAATGTAGGGTGTAACCTAAATATCTTTACATATTTTTACAAACTAAGCTTCCAATTAAACCTAAAAATATTCCAAAGAATTTCCGTTTCTCTTGCCTTGATATTTTAAACAGCTATAAATGTGATAATCTTG
>MJUU01042820.1:87707-102709 GCA_002080025.1 Modiolus philippinarum
GAATATCTTCAGACGCAAGTAATCATTAATCACAGGATCAATTCTCTGTTCTGTTTGATGTCTTTTATTTCCTGTTTAATGAAATTAAATTCTGTTCTATTTTTCGCAACACTATTTTTCTATTTTTCGCACATAAGCAAGAAAACATAAGTTTACGACGTTTTTCCAAGCAATATATAATGTAACGTCATTACGCGCCAAAACCGGGAATATTCATTTGTAGCGATAAAAAATGCCAGTTTTCTCTCTGTAGCTTTAAATTAAGCACATGGACCCCCATTTTTCAAAGCGAATTTTTGAAGAGTGATGTTTCACGGAGATCTCTGGGAATTATAAAGAAAAAATCAGTTCACAATTTTTTTCTATGTGAAATTTTACTTACAAGAAATGAACGTTTTTTCTGTAAATATGAACATAAATGTCAATTTCGTACCACAGATGTTGAAATTTTGTTTTTAAATGTCTACTTGTCTTCTTTAGAAATATCTCAGGAAACTGTAGCAAAAAACCGGAATCAATTAGCTTAATTCGTTCAAAAGTTATGACATTTTTCATATTTTTGTAAAAATACAATTTTTACGCAATATTTTAGAAAATTGGCAATTTTGAATCGCAATTATCTCGAAAACGAATTCATGAATGTATATTTTTCTTTGCAGATTTGGAAAGAGCATATTCAAATTGACTTTATTTCAAAATTTTACGAAAAAATCAGTTCAGGATCTTTACTGTATCGTATCCCCTTAAAAGTTTTTAACGTTTTATTATGTCTTTATAAGTTGTATGTACAATTTGTGGAGTTTCTAAAAACAATTTTATGCAATGGAATCTCTGGTAGTTATGTCATCTTGTTTGTCTCTCAACTTTATTTGCCACCAACATTTCACTTTGCTGAAATAGATTAGAAAAAACTTGTTTTATTAATGGATCATATTAGGGAGCAACCATTTGATTTCTATGGGGGGCTATGGTCAAATTTTTCATCCTACATTTTTTGTGTGTGTGTTACTACTATCCTGGCTTTTTATTTTTGTTCCAAGCCTGTCCTGGATTAACCCGTATAGTCATCCTGGATTTTTTTTGCTATATATAACCGTCCTGCCTTTTTTTCTTTAAATTTGACCATAGCCCCCCCTCCCCATAAAAATCAAATGGTTACTCCCTTAGAACTTCATGAAAACATTCGGTTGGTGAGATATTTTTTTGGTGAATATGAATTTGTTAGATATGCCTTAATATTTCTTTGAATTTGTATGTGAATTTTTATTTATTGTTATTAAATGAACATTTAATTTCAAATTGGCGATTCATTCTTATGAACACATGCAAAATGCTGTCTTAATTAAACGATACTTTAGCTTACAAATGCAAAATCTTGTATTAAAGGATATTATAACGTACAAGTGCAAAATGCCGTATTAAAGAATATAAATTTTACAAACGGAATATGCGTTTGTATATCAACTGTACATACAATTTGAATAGCTGTGTAGGACAAGGACCATTTGATTTTCAGGGGGAGGGGAGGGGCTGGTATTTTTTAGAAAATAAAAATCTGGCCCCATTTTTGCCTTTAAAAATTTTTCTGGCTAGCACCTGGCTTGAAAAAAAAAATCGGCTCTGACTTTGTCCATCAGAAAAAAAATCCCTCCTCAACAAAATTTCTCAGCAACCCTCGACCCCTCTCTCTAGTTTTGTCACTTGTAAAATACAATACGGTGCTGTCGTCTGTATGAATCGTACTAATGTTCATACCTCTGCAAACATCATGCTTTGTTGTAACGTCGGACTCGTCATGGCAGTCTGGAATTTTGTCACACATCCATTTTTCAGGTATGCATTGTGCACCACTTGGACATCTTATATCTCCTTCTGGACAGTCTTGTTCTGTATTTAACATACAATTACATTCAGAAATTACATATGTAGATGTTTTATCAGTTCATTGGTAACTGGTAGGAATTTCTTGCATTCTAGTCTTTGATTTGTCAGAACAAAATACGGGCCTTGATACAAGAAATAAATGGGCAATTGTCAAAATCTACATTCACAAAGGGATTAATGTTTTAGCACTACTTTTATATTTTTATACAGGGTGAATGAATATTGATTAAACTGTAAATAATTTGTGGCAATAAACAATATATTGTATATTGTTATCGCCCCCATAATTATGAAGCTTTTCGTGCATCACCGGCCTTCCCTGATTCTGGTCGTGAGAAAGTCCGTATCAAAACAACACATTTTGTTTTATTTTACAGGAGGTATTAACAAATAAAACTAGAGTATTGCCTGTTTCGTTTTGAAGCTTAAACCTAAATGCAAATGAGGTTTCATGTTTAAAGTTTTTCTTTTAAAACAACTGGCTGATGGCATACATTTGAAGTAACACAAAAATAATATGCGTATATATGGAACGCCACAGCTGTCTTATGATGTAGATATTTGTTTACATGTTGTCACTTTCTTATTACTTGCTGTGGTTTAGTAATTACTTTCTGTCATTTCATCTTTACTTTTTGTGATTACATNACAAAAACACGGTAGAACCAAGCAAAGAAACAACAGTTCTATTGTTGTTCTGCATCTTGAAGAGACCATGAAGTCTTCAACAATGAGTTTTGCTCAAACCTCAAAGTAAGTTCAAGACGGCCCCCAAGTACCAGGTTGAGAGGAATTTTTTGCTAAATGAGTGTCTAAATCCATACTATAAACGTTGATAACCTGAAATTCAACGAAAAATATTGTTCTGAAACTTAAGATTGTTCATTTGCACATTTAAACATTATCGTTTGAAAGAGATGTCTCAAAAATACAAGCTCGGTAAAACAAAAATGACCAGAACTAAGCAGAAACATCATAAGCCTTTTCAAGCAAGGTCTTGAGTACTTTACATCTACATTATTCAGACCTTACCATCACATTTTCCGACAGGTTCGTCAGAGGCGTCGTTACAATCTTCTTTACCATCACATTGCCAATCTATTGGTATACATTTGGAACCATCGGAACATCTGAAGTGTGTTGCTGGACAATTATAGACATCTGAAAAAATATACATCCATTTCCTCCTAGAAATAGTCCAACTTTTGACATTGTTTTCAGGATTGTTTTACCAATGAGGTACATAATAGAAAAAAGAAGGGAAACGGGGAATGTGTCAAAGAAACAACGACCCAAACGGGAGTAATAACAACTCAAAGATGATGTTTCTTTAGTTTTAAATCAGTTGACATAAGTAAAACATGTTACACAAAAATATATGTAGACACAGGTAATGAATAATCTCTCTGATTTCGTGTTTAATCGGGAAAGGCTTATAAATTGTCTTTTCCCGTAACTTCCGGTTTAACAGGATCGGGATTACAGAGCCTTTTATTTGATATTTTCCCTTAGTCTATATGGAATTTAGTGGTAAAGGGTCTGTCAACGACATCAAAATCACCTGACAACGGTTAAAACCAAATTAAAAAAAAATCCTTTCCAGCCAGATATATATTGAAGAGGTGTAGCCAATTTTCCGTGATTATCTGCAAACAAACCTCTATTTATTAAGCATTGTTTATCTGTCGGCAAATCTCTATTTATTAAACATTGTTTGTCGGTCAGGAAACCTCTATTTATTAAACATTGTTTATACTAAAAAGTATACGCACCCCGAATAGCCCTTTTGTAGAATACATCTTCGAGTGTCACTCCTTTTACATACACAATAAACGTATACAGAAACATCGATAAAAACACGGTGCATGGTGGTAAATTCATAGTTACCTGAAAAATAATGCAGGACCTTAAGATGTAATGCTATCTTTCGGCACATAAATTGACATCCTTTACAGTCAACATGAATATCTATACAAACAGAGTTTAATGAATGGATGAAAATTGTGATTTAACGAATCATAGAACTTCCATTAAAATAAATACATACCTAATTCCAAATTAACTCTGGTAGGCGAATAATAGGCAATTACATCATTATAGGAATAAAAGTAATTTTGAAGGAGTTTATCGATGTGTAAACGCGGCCGACTCACTCGCAAACTAATTCAAGTCCGAAGGAATTTATGTAAAGTATGTGAAGGAAAGGCCGCGTTTACACAAAAGTATGTGAGTGAAAGACCGCGTTTACACATCCATAAACTCCTCAAAAATTATTTTTATTTCTTATAATTCCATTCCTTTGAAATTAAAACAATGTTTTCACTGAATTTGACGTCACCATATACTGCACTATTTTCCTCGGAGCGTATTGATGGGAAGAAGCGTTTATCGAGAAAATAACGACGTTATTGTTCGTGACATTGATAAATAAAATTTGACGTTGCAATAGCAATAGGAATTTTCAGTTTTGCGCCAATTAAGCAATATGTCAAATGTATATCAGGACTAGAACTAGTTTGTCAATTAGAAGAATTAAAAAGGAAAAAAAACAAGGCAACTAGTTTCGGCCTTCACTAAGAAGGAGAATTGACAACAGCTTTAAAAAGTTTTGACTGAAACGAGGCTGCTTTTTTGAAAAGTTTAGAAGTTGTCGTGTTACTCTATGACGCGTGTTGTTGACTACAATGGTTTGCAGTCAAGACGTATTTCATAACCCGACTTCGCCTTATAAAAAGGGTATCCCCATTGTTAACAATCTTGAGACACGCCTGTTTCAGTGTTTATTCTGTGAATGGCCATATAGACAACCTATGTCTTTTCTCACTATATAAAATCAAAACATGTAGAAGACTAAAATATCGTAATGGCCTAATAGCAATGCCAGAAGGCATATAAGGATAGAGTTTGTCTTTGTGTGCTTTATCTTGTTTTTTCATGTATTTTGTTTACAGTTGGGTGCAGACATAACCTCTCGTCCATGTTAACCTGGAGAGCAGTCACGAGAAGAGGTCAAAGTTAACTTGAAGTTAACTTGGAGCAGGCTTAGACCAGTCCTAGAGGTCCTAGAATCATGTCTGTTCTAGCCATGACTGTTCTACCTAAGTCTGCTCTAGCTATGACCGTTCTACCTAAGTCTATTCTAACCATGACTGTTCTATCTATGTCTGTTCTAGCCATGACCGTTCTATCTAAGTCTGCTCTGGTCATGACCGTTTTTGCCAAGTCTACTTTTGGCACAAATGTTTTGGTCCTAGAATTTTAACTGGATATGAAATTTGATTGTGACAATAGTTACACAGGACAACAGAATTAGTAATTTGTCAGATAAATTCTTTGAAATGAAACTCGAAACAAAAACATCCTATAACAGTCGCCCAAATAGACAAAATAGAAAAAAGGATACAAAGAAGTCCGAACCAATTTCTGAGTATAATAATCAATCGCTTTCAAGAGCGGAATGGGCAATTGAATGGCTTTACGCCCCAAAAGGACTTTTCTTCCGATTTTGCTATGAAGTTTAGGTCTGATGAATCATTTGACAATCAAGATGATGAAAATGACAATGCAAATTACAAACCTCATTTTTTAGGGGATGGTCCAGCAGTTCAGGGGAAGAGGGGGAAAATGAACAACAATTATCACAGTCGCAAGAGATCCTACGAGAGACAGGATAACTCTCAAATACCAACAAAAAAGAGAATGAACAACCTTCCTCCAAGATTCATGAAACAACATTTGAACAGGCCTCAGATGCAACCTCAGTCACTACGCAACACACTGATGATACGAAATTTTAGGGAGATAGAACACCGACAACGGAAGCCATTCATGACTCCTCCTGCAACGCTATAAAAACTGTTGTAAATAGTTTTACTGATTGTAAATATAAACTGAACATTTTATCTTTTAACATTGATGGACTGTCGTCCAATTTTCTGTATTTGGAAACACTTAGTAACAGGGATGACATTTTACTGCTACAGGATCATTGGATGCGTGAGACTTAAAAAAGACTGTTGGATAATTATATGCCAGATTTTAACTGTATTTAACTGAAGATCCCATTGAAGGAAAAGAGGACATACAGGTGTATCAATCTGTTACTACACGAAACTTTGTAAATATATTGAAATTTTACCTGATTGGGGTGATCGTATATTAGCGATACGCATTAACTCTGAGAAACAACTAGTATAAGTGTGTGTGTACATGCCTGCTAGAGGCAGTGGGACCAAGGATAGCTATGCCTACACTTTGGATGAACTCGATGAGATAGTCGAAAAATATTCAGCTACTGCCGATATTGTAATTGGAGGCGATATGAATGCTTCAATTCACAGGAATGTGCGAAATATTTTACGAGACAAAATATTTGAAAAAAAAATTTACAACAACACAAACTGAAGGTTCCGAGCTCCTGTCAGCCTAATCCAACCTTTTCCATTACAATGACAGAGATGTCTCACAGATTGATTACTTTGTGGAAAACTCTTCTCGTATAGAAAAATACATGGACTTTTAGACGTGAACCACAAAATACTTCTACTCATGGTCCTATTCTAATTACATTAGAATGTCAGCTGTCAAACAACTTGGATTGGTCGGTCAAAGATACTAACATGGCTAGACCCAGAGTCAGATGGAATAAAATTGACACTAATTTTTACAAGGAAAAAGTGGAAGCAAATTTTGAATAATTCTCAAAACTTTATCAAACCATTACTGTAGATAACATCAGTGAAGCTATTGGCAATCTTTCTGAATCATTAGTCAGTGCTGGCGAATCACTAATTGAAAAGCGTCCTACCAGGAAGAAAAAGAAAAGAGATTGGACACCTGAAATGAAAACTGCAGTTTAGAATGCCAAAAACTCCTATTGGAAATGGAAACAGGAAGGTAGTAATGACCGAGAGAGTCCACACTATAAAAACATGAGATCTTATGAAAAAGAAATTAAGAACTGAACAAAGAAGATTAGCAGCCACAAAGAGATAAAAGACATACCAGCATATAATGGAGCTCTGCTACCAAAATGATAAACAGTTTTTTACCTTGGTGAATAGACAAAGAAACATTATTGCTTGCAATACGTCAATATTAATAGTAGAAGAAAAGACATTGAACACTACAGAATCCATTCTTGAAGCTTGGGCCGACTTTTACGAGAATCTTGCTTCTCCAATTGACAACAAGAACTTTGATCCTAAATATAAAAGCCTTGTTGATAGAGAAATTATTTCCTTAACTGAACAATTTTCAGAAGAGAGAATAGAAATGTGTAAAGTTACTGAAAAAGAAATAATGGAATGCATCTTGTCCTTTAAAAACGGGAAAGCACCAGACATCGATGGTGTCACTATAGGGTCTGTAAGTCTCGTTCAATTTTAGAACTTCCGGGCACAAAATTTGAACCCGGAAGTTAAATTTTAAACAACAACATATGACGTTTCAAACACAAAATTAGGACGTCATAATGCTGCAATGTCATATTTTAGCGGGAAACGTTTTCAAATTGCAATTTTATTGTGATTTCTCGGTGTCACATGACGAGACTTACAGACCCTATTGACCACACCAAGAACGGTGGTAAACAAATAATTACTTTCCTAGTTATGATTGTCAATGCTGTATTACAAAATGCAGATATTCCAAATGTCTTGAAAACTGGCATTGGCTGTCCAATCTACAAAATGGGAGGCAAACCACAACAAGACCCGAGCTCATATAGACGTATTACAATAACTAATGTTATAGGTAAAATTCTTGAAAAACTTCACCTGAATAGAAACAAAGACAATATTTCTATCCACCATAGTTGCTTACAAAAAATATTTACTGAAGGCAAGTCACCCACTGTATAAGGTCTTATATTAACTGAACTGTACATTGAAGCCCGTGAAACGAATACACCTTTATACATTGCTTTCATGGATGCAAAGAAGGCCTTTGATGTGGTCTGGCACAATGATATACTGAGAGAGATGTACAAAGTTAATCTTACAGGAGATAATTGGTTACTGTTTAAATCTTGGTATAAAAATCTAAAAACCACAATAAGATGGCAAGGTAGACTTCTAGAGACTTCTACGAGCTTCAGGGGGTACGCCAGGGAGGGGTGTGGTCACCCACAGCCTACAAAGTTTTAATCAACTCATTATTCAAAACTCTGGTAGACAGCCGTATTGGAGCCAAAATAGGTCCGATATATTGTGGGGCCCCACCGTTGCTGATGATGTTACTCTTGTTGCCTAAGACGCCCAGGATCTACAGGCAATGATTATTATACAGGCAGATCATGCCAATAGGAACAGATATCTGATTAGCTCTCAAAAATTTTGTGTATTATCAATCAGAGAAAAAACCGCCAAATCTTAGGAAATTAATGCAGAAATGCTCTCAACATCAAATAGTTCAACACATCTAGAAATACAACGTGACAATACCTCAAAATTTGGAGTGAAAGAAGTAGCCAAAGACAGAATACATACAGCACGTAAAACCGTTTATGCCCTTATTAGAGCTGGGCTTCATGACCTGAATGGTGTTAACCCAGTAGTTTCTCTACAATTGATCAGATGTTATTTAACTCTCCTGCTATTATGTGGTCTTGATGTCAAAAACAGATTTACAGATTATCTTCACAACATTACTGAAACAAATCCAACATTTACCGGAAAGAACTGCAACGTCTACTGTCTACCTTCAGTCTGGTCATTTACCTCTCGAGGCATAGCTACACAAAAGGATGCTTGCTATGTTTAGAAATATTGCTGCTAACAAGAGCTCAGTTGAAAATGAAATAGCCATCAGACAATTGGTTACCAAAAATAGAGATTCAGATAGCTGGTTTTTGCAACTTATTAAGATAACGGAACAATATGGCCTTCCATCTCCGTATTTTCTATTGTCAAATCCACCTAGCAAAGATACCTGGAAGAAACTTGTTAACTCTGTCATCAGTAAATATTTGAAGGATAAATAAGTTGAAGAAGCCAGTAACAAATCTACATTGAAATATCTAAACTCTGAAGGCTGTAGTTTCGGTGAAACACATCCAGTTTGACAGTCCTGCGGATCAGAACCTTTTGAAATTACACGTGCCTGTGTTAAGTCAAAACTACTTTGTGGGGTGTATCTGCTCCAAACCGACCGAGCAAAGTTTTCAAAACAGAGTATGTCTTCCTTGTGTCCTCTCTGCTTTAAAGACTCTGAGGATATATATCATTTTATTTTGAAATGTCATTGCTTAACAGATGTCAGAGACACATTTCTCACTAAGATTAGGTTGTGTCTGTTTCATTCAACCGATCAAAAGATTGCAAGAGAATTTTTTACGTCCGATGAAAATTTGCTACAGCTGATACTTGACCGCTCTAATTTTCACTTTGTTGATATTGCAACACATAGGAAGCTTGAACGTTTGACTAGAGGACTGTGCTTTGCTCTTCATCATAGAAGAAAATGTCTCCTTCAGTTTTGATTTTTATGTGACCTACTGAGCTGTTGTATGGATTTTAAGTTTTGCCTGATTTTAGACAATGTATATAAGGAGTCTGGTGATTGCAGGTGTGTGTAATGTAATGCATGGCCTATTTTAGATTTTACCAGTACCGTGTATATATTTCCCAGATTATACAAGTGATTTTTGTCGAGCCCGAAACGTTTAAATAAAAAAAAAATAAATGACCCCTTAATTTTTACGATGTTTTCAATAATTATTTGTTTCAGTAAACGTAATCTGATTATAATTGGCATTTTTCTTATTTCCTAATTACGATTCAGTTTTCGGGTATACCACAAAAAGGGAAATAAGTCTTACATCTTTAAAATTTACCCGGATAAACACAGGTAAATAATTATCCGCGAATAACAGGTGGCACGGTAGTATTTATTCCTGGCACTGGCTGCCCAATTGTGTACCCTACTCAACTGAATATACTTAAGCCTTTGATTGAATATAAATGTAGTGTATACCAGAAAACAAGATGTTTTCAAGATTTTATACATATATTATGCTTAAATATAGGCAAACGTCTTCAATAAGTATAACAGTAAATTTTTCATGGGTCTTTTAATATTTAGTCTTTTCACTGCGGCCAAAGGTGAAAATCAGGGGTCACTTCCTTCAGCTGGAGCTTTCTCGAAATCAAGACGGGCATGAGGATGTTTTGCATAAATCTTGTATGAAAGTCCTCTAGGTAACTGCAGTTTCTGAACCTTGATCAAATTTAGAAAGTAGCCAAATATTGCAAAATCTTACTATTGTCGGCAATGGGAAAATAAATACTACCTTGCTACATATAGGGTGAAATGAGTAATTGTAAATGTTCATTTGAAAATATTAAATCTTACATTGTAGTACTCAGTGTTGTGAATTTCACTGATTTAGTGAAGAATAATAGACCAAAAGGTTAAAAAAGCTTAGAAATGAGGAAATATTGCTGATTCAGCAATTTTAGACTTTTTTGGATATGCTCATATAGTTTTGGTAACTACATATAGTGGAATCGGTCAATGAGAATTATTTTGGTTGAAAAGTGTACATGTACTTTGGCATTTGTTTTTTACTTTTTGCAATCATACGCTTTAATATCTGAGCTTAGATATTAGTCGCGACAAATCAAAAAGAGGAAAATTGTTCCCAAATTTATGCAAAATTACTGAAATTCAAATTTTGGCAAAATTTTCCAATCATGTTGTACAGTTTAGGTATATTTTGGATAAAAATGTTGATTACAATACACTTTACTAATTTCAATTAACAAATTGGATTTAAATACCAAAATAAATCTTCAATTTTGAAATTTGAAGCCCAAATTGGGTGAATTAAGGACATAAATTTTGACCGTCATTAGATAAAAATGCAACTTTTGCTGAATATTTGAAGTGAAAATGTTAGCATGTGCCATCCATAAGTTGAATTAAGACTCATTCATGACTAAATGAAAATATAGAGTTAATTGAGCCATGTTCAGAACTCTTTACTTGAGCTTTTATCTACCCATGGGGTCTGTTTTTGTTGTTGCACTGCTGACTATGTTGAAAAAGTTCACCAAGAAATGGCTGTCAGCCATTTTAAGGTATGCTTGAAATAGCAGTTTTTAGCCAGCCTATTTTGCCTACGGGGGTGGGCATTTGAAATCCAACATGGGGTCAAGGTCAAAGGGTATATTCAAATGTACTTTATTGTGGCCATCTCAAAAATAAGTAATCTTGCTCCAGGAAGTGTTTCCACTAGATGTGTGCTCAATGTGTATTCCTATAGGTGGCACGGTAGTATTTATTCCTGGCACTAGTCTGCCCAATTGTGTACCCTACTCAACTGAATATACTAAGGCCTGTGATTGAATATAAATGTATTGTATACCAGAAAGCAAAATGTTTTCAAGCTTTTATACATATATTATGCTTAAATATAGGCAAAGGTCTTCAATAAGTATAACAGTAAATTTTTCATGGGTCTTTTAATATTTGGTCTTTTCACTGCGGCAAAAGGTGAAAATCAGGGGTCACTTCCTTCAGCTGGAGCTAGCTCAAAAACAAAACGGGCATGAGGATGTTTTGCATTTATTTTTTAAATCTTGCATGAAAGTCCTCTAGGTAACTGCAGTTTCTTAACCTTGATCAAATTTAGAAAGTAGCCAAATATTGCAAAATCTTATTATTGTCGGCAATGGGAAAATAAATACTACCGTGCTACCAACAACATTTACCGGCAAGATGCAATTTTATATCCGAATAATTCATTTCATAATTCGAATTTTAATTTATTTTTTGTTTTTATTATAACTAAACTTGAAATATTTAAAATACATGTATATGGGACACGTTATGAATATTTGCCCGGGCTGTGACAACAGAGCTGTATGAGAGCAGTCAAAGCTAGAACAGGTAAGCTGAGAGCAGTCATGGCCAAAACAGACTTAGGTAGAACGGTCATGGGTAGAACAGGTCAGAGCAGTCATGGCTCTGACCAGAACGGTGAGGATTCTAGCGATCACCATGACTGGTCAGTATTCTAGAGCAGACTTGATACCTGTTCTAATTTAACTTAGAGGAGTTTTTATGACTGCTTCAAGTTAACTTTATGAGAGGTTATGTGTGCACCCCACTGTACATTTCAAACTCAACTATATTGTAAGTCATAAAAAATCCATTTTCTGGCCGTCTCCGAAGTACTGGATGAATCAGTTGGAGATACCTTCAGGAACTTACCCATACCCTTCCAGTCCAAAAGAAGAGGCATCGACTTAGTGGTAATAAAGAGTTAACAAAATGTCGAAATTCCAGTAATTATTTCAGCAGGGGGTAAATATTATACACTTATTTTAAGTGTAGAAGTATATTGCCCGAGGTTCAAGTAACAGCTGAGTGTTCGATAGCCCGAAGTCAATGGCTAAGGGGACGACCATCAATTTGATTTTGGCAATTTTGCCTAGAAAAAATTGTTTATGTCCAGCTCAAACAAGTTACTAGTATTTATGTTCCCTTATGTCACATCAGTTAATTTATTTGGTTTTTAAACAAAAAAATTGTCTTCAAATCAAAATTTAATTTATTTTCACGACAAGTAGGATTAGAATATTTATCTTGCACTGGAACAAAAATGAAAATTTTAAATTAAAATTCTAAATTAAAATAAAGTACTAAAATATAAAATAATAAATTCAAATATTGAATTTTATTTAATTCAAACATAAGATAAAATATTGAAACAAGTGTAAAAAAGAGGTAAATTAATTAAGGCCCCGCATCGAGATGCGGTTGCCCTATAGTTTTCACTTTGTCTGTCCGTCCGTCCGTCTGTCCGTCTGTCAACAATTGTTTTCGTCAAAGATTTCTTGGCTTGTATAAGTGGGAATGATTTGAAATTTGGTCTGATGCTTGGAAGTAATGAGTTGTATTGTGTTAGCAATTTTCAAGTTTGTCGGACTTCCACTTCCTGTTTGCCGACACTTTGATTTTTTTTTACTTTAACAAATTTTTCGTCACAGATTTCTTGGCTTCTACAACAGGGAATGATTTGAAATTTGGTCCGAAGCTTGATAATAATGAGTTGTATTGGTAAGCAATATTCAGCATTGTCGGGCGTCCACTTCCTGTTTGTCGATACTTTGATTTTTTACTATCAACGACATTTTTCGTCACAGATTTCTTGGCCTCTACGATAGGAAATTATTTGAAATTTGGCCTGAAGCTTAATAATAATGAGTTGTATTGTGTAAGCAATTTTCAGCATTGTCGGGCGTCCACTTCCTGTTTGTCGATACTTTGATTTTTTACTATCAACGAAATTTTAGTCACAGATTTCTTGGCTTCTACAATAGGGAATGGTTTGAAATTTGGTCTGAGGCTTGGAAATGATGATTTGTATTGTGTGAGTGACATATAGGTTTGTCACTGAAATACTTTCTGTTTTGCTGATACTTTGATTTTTAACTTTAAATGACTTGATATTTAGTCTGAAGCTAAGAAATGATATAGTTTGGTAAAACTTCAAGAAATTACTGTATCCAGCAAATTACTGTATCAACACATTAGTGTGTCTAACAGAACTTGAATCCACACTCATCTGATTTTATCTTTTGCCCAGAGTTTCAGGATCGAAATTGCGGGGCCCTTCCGACAGCGCCAGTTTCGACATGCTCTAGTTACATATAAAATCATCAAGCACCCAACCCCCGAAAATCAAATGGTCGTCCATTAATGGCAATAGAAGACTGAACTGCTACCAGTATACCAGGGAAAACAGTTGTAGTCTTTATCATGAATACACATTCAATAACTGTTTTATTACCTTGTGTAAATTCCTTCTAATTTAAAAGCAAAACAAATAAAGCTAAAGAATAAAAATATGAAATAATACGAACCTGCTCAAAACACAGTTTGATACAATATATAGTATACAAAAGTGTATCTCTGAAAGCCAAGTATCATTACAAAATTGCAGTAATTTTGCTTATAGAGAAATTTGCATAAATTGATGTTTATAACCTTTATTCGTCACACATTGAAGCTTGCCATTAAAGTCTCCGAGTTAAACAGGTTCAGAAAATTAAGCATGACATCTGTCCGTTATTATTATAATTGAAGGAATTTACAATCCTAATTATTTCAAACTGGGCATACTATGAAATATTGAAGTAATGGAAATTAAAAACAAACTAGGTGAATTTTTGAAACTATGAGAAAAACCTATATTATAAGGCTGAAGTGATGCTCGTTTATTTGTAGAGAAAAAAAAAAGCCCCAGTACACATGGCATATCCAAACCAACAATAGTCTACATATTAAATAAAAAAAACTTTTTGGGAACCTATACAGGATAATAAGTATACTTAATGTTTGTAAGATAAGACAATAAATGCTACAGCCAGAAATACAACTAAATTTGCAATTGCAAGCAATAGCCGATGAAACCCCAGACGACCAATTCAATGAATCCATCTTATTCGCAGCATCAAAATCTACCTAGAAATAAATTTCCGTCGAAATCGGACAAAGTCGAACATTTTAGGTATGTAGACCGAAATCTTGGAATTGCCGGCCATTTTGAAAATAATTGCCGCATAGATTCCTTCCTTTATTTTGTTAAACATCACACTGATTCACACAAAAAGTATACAGAGGAGTATGTCATTGCAATGCTGGAATTCTTGATTGATAACATATTTGTAGAATTTTGAGGACAAGTTTTCCAGCAGACAATAGGGATAGCTATGGGGACTAATTGTGCGCCACTTTTAGCAGATTTGTTTCTTTATTCGTATGAAGCCAGGTTCATACAAGGGCTAGTTCAGAAAAAAGACAATAAGCTAGCCAAATCCTTTAATTTCAGTTTCCGTTATATAGATGATGTTCTTTCATTGAACAATCCCCAATTTAAGGATAACCTTCATCTTATATACCCAAATGAACTCGAAATTAAAGAGACCACTGATACACCATCATCAGCATCATACCTGGATCTATACCTCTACATTGACAACTCTGGACGCCTGAAAACAAAACTTTACGACAAGCGTGATGATTTCGACTTTCCAATTGTGAACTTCCCGTATATGAGCAGTCATATTCCAACTTCTCCGGCATATGGCGTGTACATTTCACAACTCATT
>MJUU01042834.1:0-23691 GCA_002080025.1 Modiolus philippinarum
AGAGAAAGGCAGAATACCATCGGGAAAAGATATAAAATTACTTAAAATAATCTACAGTTTAAATCACTAAGTGAACATTACTTCATCTCGTGACACTGAACAATGAAATCATGGATTTTTTTTAGTAAGTACATAAAATATCACATTTTTAAAACCAACCCAAGGCAAACACTAATACCAAGTCTTATATGGCCTCATTCAATAGTCATTGGTTGTTACTTTCGAGTTAACCGTCCATTTGATAATATAGCAGCAACGTCAAGATGGAGCAATTTGATCAATTCATCCAAAGTGTAAGCAAAACGGGAATAGAGAAAGGAAGAATACCATCGGGCACGAATTTTGATTGCTACTGGAAAAGAAGAGAAATGGGTAGGGGCAGGAAATTTAGCTTTCTATCCTTGAGAGAGCATTACCTCAGAAAAATATAGAAGGGTCTTTAAACTACATGGAGCGTGGCGTTTCTCCACACAGCTTTACTACAATAGTTAGTTGTCGGGTTTTCCTTATCAAGACCAAAGTACACAACAGGGACACGACATTGCCTATCAACCACCCATCATTCTTCCTACAACATAACAATGCACTTTGCATTTATTCCAGAAAAGAAATTTCAAATTTGACACAAATCCCTTAATTCAGATATTTCTATTTCAGAATTAGGAAGGACATTTAATTGGACTATTTTATATTCGTTGTACATCATTTTCTTATATATTCATTTTATATCTGCACGTTTTTCAAGTTTTATTTTGGTTTTGTTTAACTCCATTTTTTTCAATAAGTTTCAACATACTAAATATTCTGACCAGTTAATGACCACAAGTTATGATAAGACATTCCAAACAAGACATATAACATGAGAATCGTCAAAATGTTTTATTACCTATGAATTGTGCAAATATCACTCCGATTGTCTTTCCAATCCTCTCTTTTTTTTCTTTTTTGCTAAAAAAAAATGAAAAAATTAGTTGCCTTAAACATCATGTTCTCATTATATAATGCTATTCCTAGTTAAATGATTTTGTTGACCCTTACGAACAAATTGCCTCTCCTGCGAATACTTCTTGCGAATATCTGGCAAACTTCGCTGCACATTCGCTGCGAATAGACTTTCATTTGTTAAATCAATATTAGCGGCATATTCGCTGAACATTCACTTTTCGCATGCAAATTAGTTCTGCCGCGAATAGTTATAACGAATATGCAGCAAACTGGAGTTCTGCTGCGAATAAGTTCGCAGGAAACAATCGTTGAGTATTCGCCATAACTATTCGCAGCAAAACTCATTTGCATGCGAAAAAAGAATGTCCAGCGAATTTGTAGCGAATGTAGTCTGCTGCGAATATGTAGCAAATAGTTTACAGCGAATATGTAGCAAATAGTTTACTGCAAATATGTTGCGACATATATCCAAAATGGTAACCAGCAGAGACCATAGCTATCAGAAAATGAAATACATTAAAAATATTCTCTTCTGTATATATCCCTAGTGTGTGATCAAGCTTGGTCACAAGTCTTTGAGGTCCTCTTTCAAACATTGACAGTAGAATACAAAAAGAACAAAGGAGTGACATTTAGTATTTACAAAAATCAAAGTCCAAAGACATGGCCAAAATAAAAACACAGGAAACAATTATGCTAGACAACCACAAAGCAAAGAAACAAAAACACAACATTCAAAACAAGGCACTCACAGTGTGAAGTTATGTAATTTAGGTCTGCAGCAAATCCAAGATGCTATCCACCCATAAGAAACTGTATGGCCTATTGGACCTTTACAAATTTCACAAATGTATGAGCAAAATGTCTGGCAAGACAAAGACCCATACTTTTGGGTCATAATATTTAAATTACCCAAACATGTACTAAAAATGCCAGCTCTATCTGTTTAGGGGCATGTAATGCTATATGAATAGGAGAAGAAAAGACTAATTCTCGTGCTATATGAATACAAAAATGTACGAGAAGAAAAGACTATTTTTTAAAGTACAGCTTGACTTTGCAGAGTGTATAGCCAGACTTTTTCAACAGGTGTCCATCCTGCTCATTTAAGTATTTCAGGCTATTTTGGAAAAGTACGAATAAATGAGGCGTATTACGCCTGGAAATCTGGCGTAAATCAGGCGTAATTCAAGTTTCGAACTAAAAACCAGGCGTAAAGGAGCAGGACACGTAAATTTATAGTAGTTACGGGCGTAAGATTTACTACAAACCAGGTGTAAATTCATGGGTTCCAGGCGTAAATTAAATTGGGAGGCGTAAATATTTACCAGGCGTACTAGTTTAAATATTACGCCTGGTTTTTTACCCAGCATGCTATGGTAAATCAAAGGATCATGGGAAATTTCAAAAATTGGCTCTCAGTTTACATTCATGGAGGAAGTGAACATGTACTAGACTGGATCTTTGTTCAGATGAAATGTGTGTCTTATACCTAAGAATATGAAGTTTTATAAAATCAAAAGGAACAATATAACTCTTAAATCATCATAGTAAGTCTTATATTTGTTGATATTTTAAAAGATCTTCAAATAAATGTGTTTAAAGATTATCAACAATGAAACAAATTATGAAGTTTAAATTTACTATCTGTGAACATTCAAAAAGGATTGGTATACTTTTAAGTCCATGTTAAAATCCCAAGAATATTTAGTTAATTTATATCTATTTCATATGACTAAACTGACATTATTTGGTGTAAATGAGTAACAATATTTATGCAATTGTTGAAAAAGATAAATCAATGCATCTTTGAAACAATAATCAACACAAAAAGATATTAACTGCATATAATTATATACTTTATACCTTTAATTTTCTTTATCATATTTATAGAAAAATATATACTAAATTGCACACAGTACTCATATACACATGAATTTGTATTAACTAAACACATGTACACAAATCACACAAGTACAAGTGTGTAATAAAATTACGCCTGGATTTATCTACTGACCAGGCGTATCTCATTTGCATATGACGCCTGGTTTTTGAAAACCAGGCGTACTCATTTAAATTTTCCGTGTCATTTTACGCTGGGTTTACGCCAGGTTTACGCTTTGTTTGACGCCTGGTTCACCAATGCTTATTACTCTGATATTACGCCTGGTTTCCAGAAATTTGTACGCCTGGTTTCCGTGCGTTTTCCAGGCGTCACACTTCGTACAGGAATGGCTTTACTTTTTTCAACAGGCTTGTTAAATATTCCAATCACAAGTGCTACAAATAGCATTGATCTGCCTGAAAAAGTCAATCTTGGATTCGAACTAAAATCTAGGAGGAACAAACTTATACAAGGTACTCATGATGTCTCAATCCATCTGTTTTATTACATTGTTTAATATATCATAGTATAAAAAAGAAAAAAAGCATGCATAATACGTTACCAGTACTGCGGTACAATGATACTTGAAATCAGCAGTGCATCGATCTGTTGGTCAGCGCTATGCATACTTAACACTTTCTGAAATCCTGACCATGAATCTTATAATGGTGAAAAGCTAGATTGTTCAGCAGATGTACATGTAGTAGAACAAGGTACAGTGCAGGGTATCCAATAATCTTCTTTCGTGTCTTTTCTGTTTGTTATAGATTGTTGCCACAACTAACAACTGTCTAATGATTCTTAACTGGATGGCAAATACATATCTTCTCTGAAAAGTAAATAATAAACCACAAAGAATCATGTTGAAATTTAGTACCGGTAATTATCCAGTGAATTTTTGGATCAAAATCTGCTAATTTTTAACCAATGTACATGTAAATTAAATTGAAATTAGTATTTTTACCTTCCACTCATGAAAACTTAAGTTTGCATTGTCATGACTGTCGAATTTAACCATACAATTGATATATGATAATTCTTATGTATGTACAAAAAAATGTATGTACATGTACAATGTATGTTCTGTATATTTCTCCTCTAATTTAGGAGCATGGTCATGGAATTTTTCATGTAATGCATTTTTGTTTTTTCCATATACAGAAAATTTAGTGTTTCCGAATTCAAAGGCCAAAAAAGTTTGAATAATCACTGTTCACAAACATCTTGCAAAGTAATAAATATAATTTGTTTTGTTGTTAAAAACTATAATAAGGGAAAACTGGATAAATAAAGAAAGTGGAGCCTGGAGGTTAGGGTACTCATTGGGGGACGACCATTCAAAGGTGAGGGGGAGCATTTAATTATTTTGTCAAGCCAGAATATCTATTCCTCAGAATCCTGAAAATTTGCTAGTCAGAAAATTTATTTTCTAGCCCTTAAGGGCAAGATTAATATTTCTTTTGCTTTTACTACACTGTACTTAGAATCTGATGCCAGAATATTTTATTTTCACTTTTACCTCAAAGGATTGAAGAATCAAATGGTAGTCGGAGGGCGCCCTAGACCGATTAATATAAATTGTGCCTTCCTTAATGGGAAAAAAGTCTTTGTTTACTGCATGGAGACACTAAAAATAAATAACATAAATATAATATTAATCTAAACCCAACCCTTTAAATGCTTTAACAGTATACTGGGAGTTAAAAACAAGAATTCCATGCAGTTGCCTCGCGTTTAATTACCCTTGTACATTTGTATTTTCAGTAGCACTTAGCATATTAAATACATGTGCATGTACACCTGTCAATTTAAAAATCATTTGCAGATACAAAGGGGGGGTCGGGGGGTTTTAACACCCCTTTTTTCTGGGCAATCATGTATTTTTTAATGAATATCCTGGTGCTTTACCTAGAAAAACCCTAATAAATTTCGCACCAAAATGAATTTTCTTTAAATTCTATTTGTAACCCCACTTTTCAAATTGCCTGGATTCGCGCCTTAAAATGCGCCTGCAGAACATATATACATTGTATATGAATACAACTTTCATTTTGAATTTCAATGTTGTCCTATATTGAAAGAGGAAGAAGAAGAATATTTGATTCCAATAAAAGGGCCCTTATATAGAGCAGACATATCGTAAACTGCCTGACCGAAGGACAAATCAGGCAAACTCGAGTCGGTTTGGTAAAATTTTCAGTCAGCAGGACCGAATTTAAGGTAAAAAATTGACATTTCCTATATGCAATGAAACTGTCGGTCATGTAAATTTAACTTTGGTCTGGCAGTTTTTCCTTATTTGCCTGACCGAATGTGACTTGTCCTGCAAGGCCTCTGGACTTTTCGATTTGTCTGATAGAGCATACAATATAAACAATGATTAACATTAATTTGTATACAAATATTAAAAAAAAAGAAAAGAAAACAACAATATTTTTTATATGGGTTGGGGCAGATGGGTTGATAAATTTCAATAATATATAAAATGTATTTATATATAGTGGTATTTACTAGACGAATATGACCCTACGGATATTTTTTTTACGTATTCGTAGGGTAGACTGGTAACCAGTACACAATTTTCAACGAAGAAGAGACAGGGCAACTGGTTTGAAAATCTCCAACACTTTGACGTCACAGTGCAAATTCTCCTATGATGTCAGGGATTATACCAAAATGGCCGAAGTTGTTTACTTTCGTTCTTGTGCCGCTTCACTAAGAAAATGCATTTTTAAACAGCGTTCAAATATTTGCAGGATAAAAACAATATACATGTACGTACATTGTGGGAAAATATAAAATTTATTTGTACTCGCAGAGAAACAGGCTAGAAATGCTCGGTAAACCTCGCATTTCTACTGTTTCTAAAGCTCGTCAAATAAATTTGATATTTTCCGACAATGTACATATATTGTATATATATGTACTTTTATTTGAAAACTGTCTAACTGTCTAATATATTATATTTTGGCACTCAAATTTCTGACGAGTGTTTGCTGTCATTTAAATATATTACATATCATCACGTCTGATATATTTGTTCGCTATATTTAATTATTTATGACAAATATCCACTAGGAAGTATAATTGTACCACGTCACGATATAATATCATGTATATCAAATACAACAGTGGCAGGCAACAGGCATTTCTTCTCCTTGCATTAGGGACCGACCATTTAACTTGAAAGGGGGGGGGCTATGGTTTTTTCTAAAAAAATAATCTGGAGCCGATTTTATGTGAAAAAAATATTTTGGCTGCCAAAATGATGAAAACAAAATTTCTGAAGAGGCTTTCTACCCCAAAAAATTATGTTAATTTTGAAAAAAAAATCTTTTGTTGATACACATGAAAAAAATAAATTGTTTCGCGCAAAGCACGAAAAAAATTTTCAGTCCAAAAAAAAAAAAAAAAAAAAAAAAAAAAAACCTTTCAGGTTAAATGGTAGGTCCCTTAGTAGCTTACATACGGCTTTTATCTATGAGTGTTACCTTTTAAATGTTGATTTCCCCAAAATACATCAATACTCGATGATAAAATGCAATATTATAGTTGCAGGGGTATAGACATTTATTCTGCAAGCGTATTTACAGGCGTAGTTAAGTGTGACCCTTGTACATGTATTTTGCGGCTTTGTTCCTTAGGTAGCACCTTCCTCATTTTTTTTTTTGAGGTACCGAGTCTATATAGGCAGCTGGGACCCTGGTAAATGAAAGTAATAGCCAAGCGGTATATATTATTCTAGTCCAGTGACTGTGTGTCTTACAATAAATGTCAGAAATTTGGGTAGCCAGCTGGGCTACTGATTCAAAATGTTTAGCCCATGGCTAGGCAGAATTTTAGGGTCTAGGGACACTGGGCCCTGGGGTACGTTCATTACAGGCACAATGTTTCATAAAAAAAATCCAGTCCGAAGAAGAGAGGGAGGGACTGGATTTCTTTTTATGAAACAAGTGCCTGTGACGTTCATCCCTCATGTCCCTGGGTATCATTGGTAACTTTCATGACTTTGGCATTAAAACCAAAGCTTATTCAGATTTATTTGGATAACTGTCCTGTGAATTATACACCTTGAAAAATAATTATACTTATCTAAATCTGCTTTTCTTCGAGCTTGAATTGGTGAAATCAGAAAGTCTGGCGTTCTTTTCAACAGGCGGAAATGACGATTTTCTACTGGGAAATTAATTGGGAAAACAACGACGGCGAAACTACGTATTATATCCGGTAAAAGACAAAACAACTTTACAGCGTTATTTACACGATTTGAATATATTGTTTACTAGCCTTGCATTCAGACTGGCTTCCAATACTATAAGAATTACCATTCTAAAATATTTTATCTAGATAGTAGATTCAATGCTCTAAAGCAGACCGTTTTTACGGTCCGGTGTTGTTCTGGATTTTACAAGCAATGTTTATCTTCCTGTGTACCAAAAAATAAACAACGAGTTCAACAACGTAGACTGACAGGGTCAGGGTGGTCATGGATCATAGAATTATATCACTGATGATACATAATATTCACTTGTCATCAATGCTTTAATTCATTAATGCATACTTTCTTTCTTCTTTATATCCCTCCATTACGTTGAGGAGCACTATCAAACAACAGTGTGCTAACTGTTTACTTTTTAAATTAAAAGTTAACAGTATTCGCAAACTCCTTAGAGATTAATTCTTGTATAAAGAATGACATACAACTTGGCATGCAAACAACTTCATTTGAACAAGCTTGTGTTACTGACACTGTTAATGATGAACACTCACTCACCAGGGATTCATTCTTGATTAGACACTGACCATTTGAATTTACAGGGGACCTGGGATTTTTATCTGAGCCAGGATTTTTTTGTTTAATCAGGTGTTCTTTTTCTAATGGACAGGGTCAGGACCAGATTATTGTTTTTCAATCCAGATGCTGGCCAGATAATTTTTGGGGGCAGAAATCAGGGTCAGAAAATAAAATTTTTTTTTTAAAAATACCAGCCCCCCCTAACAATCCAATGGTCCGTTCCTAATTCATTAATGACCGATGCAGAGGGGGTTTCTGAGATAATATGTAAGAGATAATTTCTTCCAGATGTGATATTCAACTACACTTAAAATTTTTCTATCAAGAAGCTGAATTTTACAGTTAAAATGTTTGACAGCTTTCATATTTCTAATATTATTGTGGCAGAGTTGACCAAATTTGTTTGTTTCAGTCCCTTGAGTCGGGAAGTTTTACAGCGAATATTCTGCAATTCATTTGAAATTTCAAAGTTTTACAACGAATATGCCGCAATTCATTAGAAATTTCTAAGGTTAACAGCGAATATCCTGCAATTCATTAGAAATTTCTAAGTTTTACGCGAATATCCTGCAATTTATTAGAAATTTCTAAGTTTTTCAGCAAATATTCTGCGAAGTATTCGCTGCTTTGATTAAAAGCAGCGAATAAATTGTCGAAGTTCGCGGGATATTCGCTGACTGTTGCGAATATGCTGCGAAGTCTTCCTGCGATTAGAGGTATTCGCGACATATTCACTGTTAATTCGCACAGTATTCGCTACAAAAATATTGGTCTGTAAGGGCACAGACTTATGTCCTGCTTCAATGATTTAGATGCTATACTTGTAAATGTATTTTACTTTTCGGCATTATTATATGATAAACAACCAATGGTAAATTCAGTTTCAAAATAATTCCTCGTTTCCCCTTTTCTCTTTCTTGCTTCGGTATTCATTTGCCGATGTATTAGTACGACATAGACATATTGTGTAGATCTGTTTGCAGACCCGATCCTAAGGAAGCACACAAGATGAAATTATTTGTAGGAGTTTAACGTCAAGTGAGCAACAGTTCAGCTAAATCAGGACCACAGGTAGTAAGTAAATTTATAAGGAAGGGATAATCGGAGCGAGTTTTGATTGCCATGGGAAAATGAGAAAAATGGGTAGGGGCGGGAAATTTAGCCTTCTATAGGACCCCCGGCTAGTCTGTTCTCCTTGGAACAATTGGAAGGCTTTTGATACTGCATGTAACGTGGAGTTTTTCCGCACCGTTTTGCTACAATGGTTCGCGGTGAAGCTTTCCATATTATGATTAGACTACCCAGCATGGGACAGACCATTCTCTTGGGGACATGTCCGGCAGCACTAGCCGGAGCCCATGAAAACCGATACAGGTGCCGGGCTTTTCATAAATTGAAAGTTAATCGCCAAAACCATCCTTGAATGTAATAAAGATTTTACATGACTGCTCACCATTTGAAATTTTTCTTACGATACTTCATTGCATTTGAAATGGTAATATTAGCCCCTTCTGCAAATGTTTTACATGACGACTGTGGAATATCGCATCTAATGTCAATATTTTTATCTAATAAACTTTGAGGGGTTGAATATTGTTCACCTCTAGTTGATGACCCTCAGGCGACATCAAGATGAAGACAGGAATAAAAGCCCTGTCCTTGATAAACTGGAGTTTTCTATGTATCGTGTGCGTTTTTGTCACATGTACATTCACTCCATATCCTTTCATTTTTCCTATTTGATTCGTTAATGACACAAACTTCCATGTGCCCCAATATTAATATTATGGACAATAAGTTCTATTTTCATGATGAACTGTACACCATTGTACATAATATTTATGTCAGTGCTCACACCCTTGAAATTGAAAAAGGTCGTCATTCATCTTTTGAGTAGAGGTTATGCAAAATTTCTAATTCTGGTGATGAAGAATACGAATACAATTTTTACTTGAATGGTAAAAAAATATTCTGTCGCCAGATATGAGTGCAAAATATGTTGCCTAATGACATAAATTCAACCAATGCTGATTTTATTTAAGAAATGTTTAAATTGTTATTCTTCTCAGGAATTGAAAGACACTTGTATTTTTTTGATAATTGTTTTTTCCATAAGAAACACTGTTTTGTTATAAATCTTTTAATACATTTCATGAATATTTGTTAACATTACTTCTTCTTCCGTAAATGGTGGTTTACAGTGTAAGATGACCAGTGTAAGATCGATGCACACGCGACCTCATCTTACACGGATAAATGGCCAATCATTCGTGTCTATTTTTGTGATAAAACAATCGTTACCATGACTAAACGTCATAAAACACCTGACGTCATAATGTTAAGTACACTCAAATGGCGACAACGTTGTTCAAACAGTATAGGTTTGCAAGCGTTTCTTTTCGTATTTTACGGAAGAAATAGGCTCTTGCATTCGGTCAAAATTAAAGATCGGTCTATCTTTCACTCGTGTAAGAAATTCTACGTCTTCTCCTCTTGTTTCGCTACGCTCAACTCAGAAAAGACGAAATTTCTTCCACACGTGAAAGATAGCCCGATCTTTAATTTGACCTAAATCTTGGTCACAGGTAAAATATTTTTGTCGGTGCATGTACAAAACAATGGCAGTAGAGTAGCACAAGAGTCCAGAGACAAGGCAAAAACAAGAACACCAAAAGTCGGAAGACCAAAGACACCACATCCCCACAAAACACACGAACATTACATATACAACACAAAAAACTAANGGAGGGGGGGGGGGGGGGGGGCGCTATGGTCATTTTTTTCATCCTGGATTTTTTTTTTGTGTGTAACTTCTATCCCGGCGTTTTATTTTTGTTCCAAGCCTGTCGTGGATTAACCCGCATAGTCATCATGGATTTTTTTTGCCATAGGTAACCGTCCTGCCTTTTTTTTTAATTTGACCATAGCCCCCCATAAAAATCAAATGGTTGCTCCCTAAAGCACTAACAGTGTGAAATCTCAAAAAACAAAGAGTGACATCAGGTGCTCCGGAAGGGTAAGCATGTCCTGCTCTGTGCACAGCACCCGTCACACTGTCAGTGGGTCAATCAAGGGTAAAGTTAAAACCGGTAATGTCAAATCCGGGAAGACGCGAATCTAGCTGAAAATGTCAGTTTTTATTTGTGACACTGACATTTCATATCTATCTATGATGTCGTGGTGACGCCTATAGAATTTCTAACGGGACGAAAGTAACAAAGGCTGAACAAATCCCTGACTCAGCAGTTTTTGTGACAGAGCTTTTGCTCTTTCCACAAAGTCACTGTATGTACTGCACGCTCTACAGTAACGAATTAATTGTGAAATATATACTCTATATGCTGGGGATACAGGTATATTGCTGCAGAGAAAGGGAAAGTTCACAATTGGAAAGTCAAAATCATCACGTTTGTCATATAATCTAGATGTACAACAGTCCAATAACAAGGATTGATTGATTGACTGATTGATGTTTTACGCCCAATAACAAGGAAACGTTGCTGTTAACTTGGATTCTGCACATGCGCGCTTCGACAACTTATGTCTCTTTAGTGCAGATAAAATCAAAATATCGGAAATCCAAATACTGAAATATGTGTGAAGACTGATAGAGAACAAATTACCAATAAGATCTAAATAGAAAAACCGAAATCAGGTTAAGGATAGAGCTATGCAAGAGGGCGATGCTCTTAGTTTTGAACAAATATTTTTTTAAATTATGATATTGCAAGTGGAAAACTCGGACAAAGACCACTCGGGCCAGTTTTGGGACATCTTGGACAATATTTGTAGGCCTCAAGTTAGACATTGATTTAAGGTTTCCAGTCAAAACAATGATCGCCAATCCAAATTTTTGGTCGCCAGGGCAATTTTTTTTTTGGTGGCCAGATATCTTTTCTTCGTTTTGTCAAAAGTAGCAATGTAAATTGATCGATTGATTAGTTTGAGTTTAATGTCCAGTGAGCAATGTTTCAGATATAATAGGACGAGAACCAGTTAATCAATTAATAAATTTAAGTAAAAGAAGATCAAGGTAACAACTGGGGCATCGAGATTTGATTTCCGCTGTAAATGAGAAATGGGTAGGACAGGAAAGTTAAATAATTTGGAAAATACAAGTTGCTGTGGAAGTACTTTTATTCCTGGACATCAATTTTCGTGGGCACTTAAATTCGTGGTTTCGTATTATATGCAGTAAACTCCATGCACAAGAAGTATTTCGTTGGGAACTTAATTTCGTGGATCACTAAAACCACGAAATCCACGAAAATTGGAAAACCACAAACAAAAGTGCTTCCAAAGTATTGAGTGGCAGGGAGAAGAAATGGGTAGGGACAGGAAATTGAACGTTCAATACGACTCGCAGCGAGTCGGCTCTCATAAGGCACGGACCATTTGATTTTCAGGGGGGCGGGGCCTGGGATTTTTGACCAGATTATTTTTTTCCGCTGTACACTAAGCTTAGAAATTTTTTTGAGCCAGGCTTTTTTTTTCTAATGGACAAAGTCAGAGCCAGATTATTTTTGTTTGCAACCCAGGTGGTGGCCAGGAAATTTTTTGGGCAAAAATGGGGATGAGAATTTTTTTTTCTAAAAAAAAATACCACCCCCCCTCGAAAATCAAATGGATCGTGCCTAAGAAAATATAGAAGGGGGTCTTTTTACTGCATGGAGCATGGCGAGGTGAAAGAGCATAAATACTATATACGGTAGAAGTGCGATTTTTTTTCTGGTCGCCACCACAAAAAGATATGTTGGCCCAATAAATGTCTAGTTTTTATTTTTAGTCACCAATCGGTATTTTTGGTAGCATGGGCGACCGTTTTAGTCGTCGAAATAGAGCCCTGATTTGAAGACCAGTTTTGGGACAACTTGGACCATATTTGGAGACAGGTCGGACAAGTTCTCGGACCACTTCGTGAGTTTCAAAGACAACTCAGACCACTTTTTGGAATACATTTAAGTACGATTCTTAGCAGATTCAAACACAACTAGGACCAGTTTTCAGAGAACATGATAGTAGAATCATCATTTTATAAGGAAAACTTAGTGTTTAAATTTCATATGAAAAAGAAAGGAAATGGGGTAAATGTCAAGGAGACAACATCCGATCATCAGGTTAAAACTACCCAAATAAAGCATCTAGGGGGTCACCGTACGGTATTCAACACAGTGAGGAACCTCACACTCTATAGCAAGCCCTAAATGGCCCCCAATAATAAAAAAGTGAATAAATCGATGGAAACAAACCACATCCACTAACCCGAATATCAACAAAGTAAAATTTTATCAGGAGACAAGGACAAGCCAATGACCAACATATTCCTGACTTGGGACAGGCGCAAAACTTGCGCAGGGGTTTAACTCGTTTTGTTGGATCCAAACCCTCCCCTATGTGTGGTGAATGGCTAAAAAATAAATACACAAAAAGACTCATGGAAAAATTCAAACTAGAAAAAAGCCCAACTTCTCAAGACGAGTACCTTTACAATGATGTACACAAAGGTACTATCCTGACAAATGCTCGCAGTTACTGACAGCTGACTAAGGACATAATTTCCGTTGACTATGATATCAAGCCTTCTTACATATGAAAACTTCTGAATAGATTTCGTATAACAACATCATCAATTATGAAAGAAGAACATGATCTTGTGCAATGCCAAATACCGCCAAGATGAAAAACTGTTTTAATTTATTTACGGTATAAAGCATTTTGAAGCTGATCAATGTCTTTGCCAACAAAACCCAGAAGTAAAGATTTAACGACAATGCTGTATTTATATCCTTTATGAATAAGTTTTTTCATCGGATTAAAAAGTTTGGAAGGACAATTTTTGAATTTATGCAAATGTAAATGATATTTCCATAGAAGTTTGGATGTGAAATACTCTCTTGTATAAGAGCCCTGCATGTAGAACCAAGTCAAAGTATCTATAATAAAATTTAGAGAATGCTTCTATCAATTTATGAAATCTAAATTCTTGATGAAGTTTTTTTCAGTTGGACAAAGATTTCGGTCGTTGAAGTCAGAAACATCACTACATACTCGTGCATATCGATCAAGTTGTGAAATGTAGACCCCCGTAAGAAGGGGCTAACTGAACATCGCCGTCGAGATGGGGAACATTAACTATAGGGAAAGAGAAATAATCTCTCATCTTTAACTTTCCTTTATTTATTGATGTAAGATCAAGAAAATGTGTATGATCGCTGCTGCTATTGGGTTTATTTAAAGTGAGTTCTGCAGGATAAATTTCATCTGTAAATTTAGAAAATTCAGGATTATTTAAAGCCAAAATATCGTCCAAATATCTATATGTATTGTTAAATTTATCCACTAAATGCTGTTTAGAAGGGTCTTTTTGAATTTTTGCCATGAATTGTGATTCGTAGCAATAAAGAAATAAATCTGCTATGAGAGGTGCACAGTTGGTACCCATAGGAATACATATATTTTTTTGCCGATAGACTGTATCACCGAAAAGAACAGAAGTATTATCAAGAAGAAAATTTAATGCTTTCATTATATCCTAACAAGTCGAGTTGGTATATTTGTCATGACTGTCGTCACTGAAAAACGATTTAAATGTATTGCAACAAATGTAAGTACATCCTGATTTTTTGAAGGACCATTCGATCAAATACGAAAATTTCTCTTTGATGAGTGTATGCAGTAATGTAGTATAAAGGTTAGAAAAATCATAGCTATCGACGGGGGTGTATGCTTCATTAACAGATCGAAGTCTTTCCAAAACTTCTACTGAACTTTTAACACCCCAAAAGTAGTTAATTCCACTGTATTTATAACATTTGTTGCTGAAATTGGTGACGAGACTTTTTATAGTAGTATGTGCACTGGGCAATAAAACAGAAATGTGTGTAGTTGAACATTTACTTGATGCCGAAATAAAACGAAATTGGAAAGGACTTTTGTGAAGTTTAGGAATCCATACAAAGTAGGAATGATTCTATGATTAGACGTTTCTTTAAGTTCAGCTGTAGCTATTATATGATCATCGATTATTTGTGTTTCTGTTGACGTGGTAGCCTGGAATGTACTTGAATTGGTAATTTCATTCCGAAGCACCTCGATGTAATACTTACGTCAAACAACGACCACATTACTGGCTGCTTTATCTGCCGGAACAAATATATACTCTTTTTCAACATCTTTTAACTTACGTATAATTTTTGAAATCGCAGGAATGGTATTTTGCTGCTTATAATGAGTTTCAAAATTAGTTATACGGATATCAACAATTTCCATGCATTTGTTAATGAAAGCGTCTAATGATTTCTTATCAGCATTTTCTCTTTTACACCACTTTTACAGAATGAAATGACGGCTTTTTCAATTACTTCACGGCAGTCCTTCCAAATGATGTTTGAAGGAGGACGGTATTTGGGTCCTTTTTGAAGAAAAGTTTTTACCTGTCGGTCCTTGACGATGTTGAGGTACCCTGCAATAACATGATCACTAGGTTCGTATCGAAACTTCGAGCTTCCACAATTTCAGGTAAAGGGTGAATTTTGATTAATGTCAGAATATTTTGTAACAAATGAATAATTAAAAATAAGGCCTCTGGTAGGTTTTTGTAAGTATAAGAAATAATAGGGGTTACATATTATCATAATAAGGAGGAATAAGATTTAAAATTTTTGAGTCTCTAAATATACTCGATACATCAATAAGATCGATCCCTTTGTTGCTATACGGTAGATTAAGAAAATATCTTTTATGGTCTTCAGCTTTATCAATTTTAGGATACAATTTGTGGTAACCAAATGCACTGATAATTCCAGCAGCTTCATACATTGGGCTATTATATGTTATAGTATTGCATTTTTCCAATAAAGAATTTACTTTAACAATAGGAATTGAACATAATTTAGAAAGCAAATTAAGCCTGTCGTTATTTTTAAAGATTGTAAAAAGGTCAGAAATTGAAACTGAAGTTCTGCGGTATTTTCGTTTATTACGATTGATACGTTTACCGTGGGATCGTTTATTACTTTTTTTTTTTTTTTTTTTGGATACAATATCCATAATATTGTTGGAAGAAGTTCTTGATATGTTACCTAGGACCAAAATATTATCATTTAAACCGAGAGGATACCCCGTTTGCAATTTCTTAATCCAAGACAGTTCACATTGTTTATGTGACTGTCCGTCCTGCTGTCCTGCTTTACAACAATTTATAATGGTTGAACCTTTATAAATTTTATGTTCTGTTTATGTTTATTTAGATGTTGATAAATAAACCTTCTGAATTTTTTGTATCTACGAAAACGATACAGATAGTCCATGGGCTGCAATAACCCCCGTGCAGACCACCCCCTCCCCCCCACACACACACACTTCCGAACCCCACCCAACTTTTTAAGTCCGCATACATCCCCTCTTCAAAATAATACATGTTAACACGAGCATAACCTGCACGCACTTGTGGAATTTGGCCCATTTTCAGACCCACCTACCGAAATTTTGGAAAATTTCGTTTTTTGTTCAAGTTTGTCTTTCAGTTGTTTCAAAATGTTGACAAAATGCCTTCAAGTTATAAAAACGAGGTATCAAATGATTGCTTATTGTATGAGCTTTACAAAGATTCCAAGTTTTTACAATTTTTATGCTCAATACGTTCCATAGCGCAATAAAAGGTACCCCTACCCCCATTGAAATATTGACGAAAAAACTGATATTTTCATTGAAATTGCGCAAGTTTGATGGTCTAGAGAACCCGAACTGCATCTCAATTCCCGATTCTGAAAATTGTTTTTAGCTTTTCAATCTATTTTCTTCAATATAAAACAGGTTAAGACAATGTCAACATATCTTAAATGACCAAAATTTTATTTTCAACTTAGCAGTAAGTCTTCCAGGGAAGACAGGTGTCGCCTGCGTAATAACAAAATAATATTCTAAGTTCTGTCAAACAGGAAGTAGGTACGTGAGAGATCCCAAACTCTATTACACTGTAAAGGTCTCCATACTGATACTCCATATTGAATTCAGAAGGCTTGGATAAATAGTTCAAAGAAAAATGTGACAGGATTTTTTTGTGACTCTGATCGGCAAAAAAATATTCTATGTTCTGTCAAACAGGAAGCGGGCATGTGAGAGATCCAAAACTCTATAATACAGTACAGGTCTCCATACTAATACTCCATCATGCCAAATTGCAGAAGGCTAGTATACATAGTTCCTGAGAAAAATGGGACAGAATTTTTTTAGACTCTGATCGGCAAAAAAATATTCTATGTTCCGTCAAACAGGAAGTGGGCATGCAAGAGATCTCAGACTCTTATTACACGGTATAGGTCCCCATACTGATACTCCATGCCAAATTGCAGAAAGTTTGGATACATGGTTCCTTAGAAAAACGTGACAGAAATTTTCAAGACGCAAAAAATATTCTAAGTTCCGTCAAACAGGAAGTGGGCATGTGAGAGATCCGAAACTCTGTAACACGGTAAAGGTCCCAATACTGACACTCCATACCAAATTCCAAAGGGCTCCTATACATAGTTCCTGAGAAAAATGTGACACAAATTTTTGTGACGCCGACGCAAGACGACGGATAGTGATCCTATATGTCGCCACTGCGTGAACGCAGGCGACACAAATATACCATATACAGGGACCTTTGAATAATTTCGTTTTTGAATAAGTTTTGTCTTCTTTTGCCTAATATTATTTTTAAGTAAACAACTATCATTTAAAATAGGCATCAAATAAAAGCTCATTAAATTTGCTTTACAACCATAACAAATAATGGCCGTTTTTAGGTAATATAAACATCATATATCAATAAAACTTATTCCTACCCCAACAAATTTACTCTAAAATTGTCAATTTTTTGTCTGTCTTTCGCATAAAAATAACCAGAATGTGTGTTGTATAGGACCATGTTGCATAAATTATATTATGATTTTATATTTAACAGCCATTTGTTGACTAAAAATCAATATTTTGCCCAAAATTGGTGAAAAATGGGAATTTTCAACAGTTCAGAATTGTCCAAAATCCACTGCTATGTCGTTATATATGCCAAATCTGGAGGATATTTCTGCAAATATGCCAATTAATTATACCTAGCGACACATTTTGTGTCTTAAAACATTGCTAAGAAAAACAAGGAGTGTTAAATGTGACTCTGATTAAAGAAAATCTTACCCCTACCCCAACAAATTTTCCCTGAAATTGTCAATATTTTGTCTATGTTCACAGAAAAATAACCAGAACACCCAAAACATGTGTTGTATATGACAATAATGCATGAATTACATCAGAATGTGGTATTTGAACAGCCATTGGTCGACTAAAACTCAATATTTCTCCCAAAATTGATGAAAAATGGAAATTTTCACATTTCAGATTTGTCCGTATTTCATCGTTAAATCGCAATATATGTCAAAAGTGTTGAATATTTATACAGATTTGCCATTTAATTGTTATAAGCAATACATTAACAAGGAGTGTTATATGTGACTCTAAATACCGAAAATCTTCCCCCTACCCCTACATATTTTCCCTGAAATTGGTGATTTTTGGTCTGTTCGCATCAAAATAACCAGAACATGCAAAATTTGTGTTGTATATGACAATGTTGCATGAATTACAACATGATTTGGTATTTAAACAGCCACTGGTCGACTACAGCTCAATATTTCTCCCCAATTTGATGAAAAATTCGATTTTTCAACATTTCAGATGTGTCCATAGTTCACTGTTAAATCGCAATATATATCAATCTATAGAAGATATCTGCAGATATGCCATTAATTGTTCTAAGCAATACATTAGTTGTCTGAAAATAGTGTTATATGTGACTCTAAATACCGAAAATTTTACCCCTACCCCAACAAATTTTCGTTGAAATTGGTGTGTTTTTGGTCCATGTTTGCATAAAAATAACAAGAACATGCAAAATATGTGTTGTATATGACAATGTTGCATGAATTACATCATGATTTGGTATTTTTACACCCATTGGTGGACTGAAACTCAATATTTCTTCCCAAACTGATGAACAATGGGAATTTTCATCATTTCAGATTAGTCCATAGTTAACTGTTAAATCGCAATATAAATCAAATCTATAGAATAAATCTGCAGATATGCCAAACAACGGCAGTAGAATACCGAAGGAACAAAGCACAAGATTACACAAATCAAAGTCCAGAGACAAGGCAAAAGCAAGAACACCAGAAGACGGAAGACCAAAGACACCACATGCTCACAAAACACACGAACACCACATATATGACACAAATTACCAAATCACTAACAGTGTGAACTCTCAATAAACGAGTGGCATCAGGTGCCCCGGAAGGGTAAGCATGACCTGCTCTGTGCACAGCACCCGTCACACTGGCAGTGGGTTAATCCAGGGTAAAGTCAAAACCGGTAATGTTCCAATTAATTGTTCTAAGCGATACATAAGATGTCTTAATACATTGTTTAGAAAAACAAGGGGTGTTGAATGTGACTCCAAATACCAAAAATCTTACCCCTACCCCTAATACATTTCCCCCAAAATTGTCAATTATTTTTTGTCTATGTCTGTGTCCTTAGCACCTGATGTCACTCTCAGTTTCACTGGAGTTCACACTGTGAGTGCTTTGTTTTGAATGTTATGATTTCTGTTTCTTAGCACCTGATGTCACTCTCAGTTTCACTGGAGTTCACACTGTGAGTGCTTTGTTTTAAATGTTATGATTTCTGTTTCTGTGCTTTGTGTCTGTCTAGCGTCGTTGTTTTGTGTCTGGCGTCATTGTTTTCTGTGTTCTCGTTTTGGCCATGCCTTTGGACTTTGATTTTTGTAAATTTCACTCCTTCGGTATTCTACTGCCGCTGTTGGGATAAAAATAACCACCACCCGCAAATTCTGCGTTGCATATAACAAAGTTGCATAAATACTATCATTATTTGGTATTTCAAATCCCAGTTGTCAGCTTAAACTCAATATTTTGTCCAAAATTGATAAAAAATGGAAATTTTTAGCATTTCAGAGTTGTCCAAAATTCACTTTTAAATCGTTACATGTGGCAAATCTGGAGGATTTATCTGCAGATATGCTAATTTATTGTCATAACCGATACATATGTTATTTAAAAACACTGTTTAGAAAAATAAGGAGTGTTCAATTTGTCCCTAAATACCGAAAATCTTACCCCTACCCCAACAAAGTTAAACTTAAAAATCTCCAAAATATGACCGTCTGTACATATAAATTAACAAAGCATACTTATGGGTCTGGAGCTGGCGTGTCAGTTAACTGCTAGTAGTCTCTTGTGATTTCATGTTTATGTCCGTATATTTAGTTCTTTCAGTTTCATTTTTCACAGTTGACTCAGTCCTGTTGCCAACTGAATTTTACTGTTGTTACGATCGTTTTTTTATTTATCACATTGGCTATAGGGGGAAGGTTTGGGCCCAATAAAACTAGTTTAACCCCGCCGCAACAGGTTTGCGCCTGTCCTAAGTCAGGAAATTTATTAAGCCTTTGTGTTTCTTGTCTGTTTTCTAGTTAGTTCACTTTATGTCTATCGGAGTCTTGGAAGATGCTTATTTCGCTGAACTTGATTACTCTTTTATTTAGGGGCCAACTCCGACCTACCGTTGGGTGTGGGGTTTCCTCACCGTTCATTGAAGATCTTATGGTGGCTTTGAGTTGTTATTGCTCCCCTTAGGGTCGTTGTCTCTTTGACACATTCCCCGTTTCCCTTCTTTTTCTTATTATGTTTTACTTTCTTTGCAAAAGATGCATTTGATACATCATAATATGTAATTTTGACACTAAAATATGGGTAACAGTGAATATTTTGGACGATTATCGTGAAAAATGGGATTTTTCAGTATTTCAGAATTTTCCGAAATTCAAAGTAAATCGCCGAATAACTGCCCATAAACCGGGCGCATGATCTTATTTTTGATATATGGGAGGTTCGATGTGTTTTGGTGTTTGAAAATGATATGTCATTGGACCTTTGTACAATGTTTAAGCTTCTCAAGCTGAATAAAATGGAATAAATTGTGTTGAATATGTGTGATAAGGGGAAATATGTTTGTAATTTATGAGACTGTAGTTAGTCTAAAAGGCTTAAAAACATAGTTTCTAATTGCTTAGATATGATGAAACGATATTTAATCAAGTTACATATCAATTTCATGAAGTATTTGTATCTCAAAGTCAAAACAGCAGAAATTCTGAAAAACGGAAAATTCCCATTTTTCATACAATTTCGGACAGAAGAGTCGAAAAGGTCCTTTTAAAAAGTTTTAATCTACTTAAATGATCTTCTGCATGTCAGTTTTAGTGAAATACACGCTAGAATTCCCATTAAACATTATCTTTTTATCATTTAGAGCCTGGATATATCAAATTTTCTCTTAATTTTTAGGGGGAGGTGTGCTAATTTTGACATTTATGAACCTATAATATGTCTGAAACAAAATTTTTGGATACAATTTATTGATAACATATTATAAATTATTATTGCATCCGCAATTATTAAATATATATTCAGATTTTACGACCCTTAAATCAAAAAGTCAAAATTGTGAAAAATCTAAAATTCCGAAAAATTCCATTTATCAAAAATTTTGTACCGAAAATCAAAATTGTATGGACTTTAATGGCTTTATATTCCAACACTGTATCACAACTGATAAGTTAGGCATAAAAACTAGATCAAATGAGGAGGGTTGTTTATCTGAAAGGAATTGACAGCCTAAAATCGACATTTTCGCAATTTTTTTGCAGGGGTAGGGGTAGATTTTTTGTATCCTTAGTTCATAAAATTGGCGTAAAGTACCCAAACATGTGTTCATTGTAAACTTTATTATTAAATTAGCTTTAATTTGATACCAAATTTCAGTACATATTACTTATCTATAAAAAAGTATTGAGCTTAAAAGATGAAACTTATGTTAAAATGAAAATACAATAATTTTTCGGGTGTACTATAAAAGTGGCCCTATACTGTCTATGCGTGCAGGTTTTGTTCTTGTTAACATGTTTTATTTTGAAGAGGGGACATAGAAGGACTGGAAAAAAAACTGGTCTGGTTCGGAAGTGGGGAAGATGCACTGAAAGTGTTTCCAGCCCACGGACTAAGATGTTGTTGTGCCCGTTTATAAAGATGCTGACCGGTTTCCCCTACATATTGAATTCCACAATTAGTATTTGTTATCAAATTTATAAGATTATTAGTTTTTCAACTTATATCAGTTTCAAACGATAGAGTGAATGTTCTGCCTTTGACGGTTGATTTAGCAGTATTTTTGTTGATGAGGCAAGAACAAGTAAATAAATTATTGGCATTACACGGAGAAATTTGTGGATATCCACGTCTTTTGCTATTAAAAATAAGTGCTGCTGAGGCATTGTTAGATTTAAAGCATCTAGTGAAAGTATAAATTTTGCAGGGCTAGAATTTGTGAATGAACTGTTATTTGCAGCAGACATGGATAAATATAATTTTCTTTCCATTTCTTAAATCATGACTTACTGAATGCATATATAGTATGAGAAGGTATAAAAATGGATGCGGAATATGTCCTTTGATAATAAACACTTATCATCTGTACTACAAATTATAGCAATCATTAAACTACATAATTTAAAAGAAAGGTCTGGGATGGTGATAGCGGCAGTAAGCAGTATGTCTCGGGTCGTTGATGTCTCTGGGTGTAATTTCCGTTATATAAAACGCAGTGATCAAACAGATCTGAAAAAGTGTAGTTCCGTTGTAACGTTTTCAGAAAAGGAAAGAACGTTGTAGAATAAATCAGCGTCGTTATATATAAAGTTATTCCTATCAAAATGATTTATGAAATTGCCTTTATCCTTTAAAGAAATAAAATTTCGGATTTAACATTTTATATAGCATTCCGGGTCGTTTAGTGACATAATGCTAATTAGCGATCGATAAAAGCGCTTCAGGGATTTAAGGTGTGACGTCATCTTTTTTCCACGACGGTAGCTAAGGAAATGGTTGAAAAAATGAAATAGTCATTTATGTGCAATCATGGCGCATGAATAGCTGAAGTTCCCATCGACGGCTAGGTAACGACCCCGGCATGCAGTGGTGGATTAAGGGGCGGGGGCTCTTTCCACGAGGCTAGCTACAATAATGGTTGAAAAATATCTCCTGTCACATTTTTTTACCAGAAATATCGGGTTAATGTGTTTGGGTAGATGAAGTAGCCCTGTGAAGAAGCCATTTAAGTGCGAATATGGTGCCTGAATAGCTGAAGTTCCAATCGACGGCTAGGCAACGACCCCGAGCCTAGGAAGATGGCATGCAGGGGTGCATGGGGGAGGGGGGGGTACGGATAGATACGATAACGTAACCCCCAGTCCACTACGTTCCCTCACGGGGAACTTAGTGGACTGAGGGTTTTGTTATCGCATCGAAGGGGCGGAGGGCCTCTTTCCACGAGGCTAGCTACGTTAATGGTTGAAAATATTTCCTGTCACGTTTTTTTTAGCAGAAATAATATAGGGTTGATGTAATTGTGTAGATGAAGTTGCCATCTTTAATTTTAAAAGTGCGAACATCATGGTGCCTGAATAGCTGAAGTTCTCGTCGACGGTAAGGCAACGACCCAGGGCCTTGAAGACGGCATGCAGTGGCGGATGTATGAGGGCCAGTAGGCCCCCCTTTTAGGTTTGAAAATACTTAAAATTCCTATAGGTTTCTCGGAAAATTGGGTTTGGGACGCCATTTTTGAAAAAAATATGCCCCTCCTCCCCCTCTAAGCAGACAGTCTGGATCCGCCATTGGCATGATTAAGTCCTCATTGGTAATGACTTGTTAACAGAGGAATTAGCGGATTATTGAGATCAAATTTATCACCTCGACATGAAATGAAGTTAGAAAGAGATGTCACTAACAGTATGAATTATCGACATAATGGCAAGCCACTCCTTCTGTTGAGCACCATGTAAAACAAATATAAGTTCCTATGCTTGATATGATCTATATATCTGTTCTGTGAAGTATCCCAAATGCTAAATATATTCAAAGGTGAACCTCGAGCTCAGACCCCCCCCCCC
>MJUU01042834.1:24569-46592 GCA_002080025.1 Modiolus philippinarum
GTAAAATTTCACCAAAAATGAAATTATATTTTGTTTATATATATATATATATATATATATATAGAGAGAGAGAGAGAAATGAAACTCATTTATGATGAAATGTTTCTTGATATCTATAGATTTTTTTTTGTAAAAAAGATTTTTTAAATCATTCAGCATATTTTCTTCATTTATTCACTTTCGTTTTACAGGTATCCATAAATGTATTATATATATCAATGATGAGGGATGTAACTACAAATATATATTATTTCATTTCTTCTCTTCTGTGTATTCCTCCACTTTTGGGGAACCAGTATTGATGATCCCTGGTGTAATCAAAGTACTGATAACACTGATAAACAGAGCACAATGAGTTGGCTATAAATGTTCCAAAAAGGGGTGTGAATTGTTTTCTAAATAATGCTTGGATAATGATTTGATGATTGGAAGGGTTCATTTGGGTGACTTCTGTGTTTGTATCCAATTGCAATCATCATTTGATGTGATTAAAGTGTTCTGTTGATACCAGAATTTATTTCTACAAATTATTTTGTCAGAAGGACATTCATTGTTCAAAGTTGCTAAATTTTACCCAGGGGCATAAGTGTTTCACAAAACACATCTTGTTTAATGAATATCCCGATGTTTTATGAAGAAATACCCCAAAAACTTTTGCGGCTCCGTCTGCTCGGCGCAATTTCCTTTCACTTCTAAACTGGAACCCCCTTTTCAAATTTCCTTGAATACGCCTGAATATATTATCGGCCTTCTATTTGTTGCTTTTTTCCTATTGATTAAAAATACTTTGCGTTTTTAGAATATATAAATCAATGTACATGATTTATTCTGATTTTTTCAATCTCCTGTGTTTTCTGCGATGTCATAAGCAACTTCAGTTGTAATGGCAACGCAGTTAGGACAATATGATTATAAGATGTATCTCAGTTTGAATCGTAACGCAGGTAGAATATCCCAATACGTATCGTTTGCCAAAATGTGTATCGTTACATTCCCATTATGGTCCCACATCTCTAAGTTTTGTCCTCTAGATCTACAGCATGACTGCTTTTTGCAGTTGGGGGTACATGTAAGGTGTTTTTAAGGTACATATGCATACCAGTATTTTTACTTCGCTGCTTAAAATGGGTTCGCAAGGAACCTTTCAAGTTTCATGATATATGCCGACAACTTTTTTTTTACTTTTGATTTGAACAATACATTTGGATCTGAACCACAATGTTCTAATGATTAATTTTTCAAATGTACTTGCGCCGTGCGCGGTCCCGGCTTATGAATAGGCCCGCAGCATCCTCTGAGCTTGGAGTATGAGTCTTCCTAACAGAGGACCCCGAGGGAATCCCGGGGTATAGAAATAGGACCTGCTGACCCCGAGGGAACCCCGGGATATAGAAATAGGACCCATTCCGTGGTTGTGCGGGATTAAAAAGTACACAACCCATCTTTCGGAAGGGATGTAAACTCAGGTCCACGTGTTGGAAGAAACGCCACGCTTCCTGCACGTTAAAGAACCCTTGTGGCAAGCTATTTTTGGGTGGTCCGTAGGTGATCGGCTACAAGGCTAAATTACCCGCCCTTTTCGATTTCACCACAGTTTTCCAGTGGCAGTCAGAATTTCCCGTCCAATGGCCCTTTCCATACCCCAAAGTGATTATTTATCAACAAACTTGTTCTCGTCTTGATATAGCTGAAATATTGCTGAGTAGACGTTAAACAATATTCAATCAATCAAATGTACTAGCGTGTTTTGATTTGCAAAATTGTACATGCATATGTTATAATGTACATGAATTATATACTGCAGTACTTGAATTGCCATGCTGATCTAGCTGTTTTGAGAACGATTGTATTTGATAGTGCAAGCTAGCGCGAGATTATAAAACCACAAATTGAGTCAACAGCAAGCGAAACGCTATGTCTTTTTTATCTGAGATTGATGATTTCGATAACAATCAGGTCCGTTGTTCATAAGGTGTCTTTAGCTTTTATCACGTTAGCATGTTAAGTTTATTTATATAATACTTAAAAAAAATAATTTTTTTTTGTATGAGTATGTTACCAATATTCAAGTAATTATTGTCCAGGATATGTGACAATATAACATGTAGCTGTAGGAAGGTAATTCTCTTCAAATTTTTGCTTTCTCTGATCATGATACTATATTTTTTATGCTCACCGACTCTAGGCGGTCGGGGCATTAAGGTTTACCCTGATCTGTCCGTCCATACGTCCATGTATTTGGTTTCCAGATGAAAACTGCAAAGGCATTACTACAGTGTTATTAAATGGGTAATTTCATATTAATCCTGTGTAATGTCCACGTACAGTCATATTGGGTTGAGATCATCTGTATTGGCCCCTAGGCAAAGCCGAGGGTCAACACATGTGATTGAAACCCAATAAGACTTAACGATAAAACCGATGGATGCGTTACACTTAAATAATATTCATTTTTGACTTCCAGAATTGACATGTTCAACACGGCAAGTGTCTTAAAACAAGCAAGAGATGCTTACTCTACCGGTGCACCTGAACTAACCAATGTTTTTTAGGGCCCGCCATATGGCGGCACCCTATAGTATTCAGCCTGTCCGTCCATCTGATGAAACCATGCATATTTTGAGAATTAACTCTCTGTCGCATGATAACCTAAGATTGTTTTCACCAATTATATACATATTATACACAGTGTTGGAAACCATCAAAGGAAGGTCCTTTACGTACTTTCATTTGTATTTTTGTGTGTCTTAATTTTTATACCCCGCCACACGAAGTGGCGAGGTATTATGTGATACCCTCAGTCGTGTGTCCGTCCGTCCGTCTGTCCGTCTGTCTGTCTGTCTGTCCGTCCGTCCCCCGAAGGTTTCCGACTGATAACTTGTGAACGAAATAACACAAGGTCTTCAAACTTGGTATGCAAGTAGTTTACCACAAAACTCAGGTCAAGTTCGATTTTGGGTTCTGAGGTCCAAGGGGTTCTGGAGTTATGCCCCTTGAAACTTTGTTTTTTTCTTTTTAATTTTAGGGTTTCCGACTAATAACTTTTGAACGAAATGACACAGGGTCTTCAAACTTGGTATGTAAATTGTTTACCACAAAACTCAGGTCAACTACGATTTTGGGTTCAGATGTCAAAGGGGTTCTGAAGTTATGGCCCTTGAAACTTTGAAATTTTGCAAATTTTAGGGTTTCCGATTGATAACTTGTGAACGAAATAACACAAGGTCTGCAAATTTGGTATGCAAGTTGTTTACCACAAAACTCAGGTCAAGTTCGATTTTGGGTTCCGAGGTCCAAGGGGTTCTGGAGTTATGCCCCTTTAAACTTTAAAATTTTGCGAAGTTTAGGGTTTCCGACTGATAACTTGTGAACGAAATAACACAAGGTCTTCAAACTTGGTATGTGAATTGTTTACCACGAAACTCAAGTCAAGTTCGATTTTGGGTTCCGAGGTCCAAGGGGTTCTGGAGTTATGCCCCTTGAAACTTTGAAATTTTGCAAATTTTCGGGTTTTTTACTCATAACTTGTGGATGAAATAACATACTGTCTTTAAACATTGTATGTAAATTGTTTACCACAAAACACAGGCCAAGTATAATTTTTATTCCAGCGGTACACATCGGTGTGGAGTTATGCCCCTTTTAACTAAGAAATTTTGTGAAACGTGGCGGGGTATCATGTAATCCACCATTACTATTTTTTATTTCTGTGCTGTACTTAATTAGGTTTTGTCTTTGGTTCATTTTTTCGGGTCAGTGTCAGCTATTACCATCACTTGGCGTCCGTCCGTCCGTCGTCCGTTAACTTTTCACACTTTTATCTTCTCCTCTTAAACCCCTGAAGCAAATTCAACTTCAAACTTTACAGGAATGTTGTGTGGAAGGTCCTTTACAAAGAATGATCATTTTGTTCTGATCCAATAAAGAACACGGCTGCAAGCACGGAATTTAGGTTTAACATAGGACCCTATGGGAAAAAATCACATTTTCATCAACTCTGAAACTGCTGAAGCAAATTTAACCAAACTGTAAAAGAGTGATGTACGAAAGGTCCTTTGCAAAAATTGTTCATTTTATTTCGATTCGACTAAAACATGGACGACATTGGACCCTATGGGAAAAACATCATTTTCAACATCTGCTTTGAAATTATTGAAGCAAATTCAACCAAGCTTTACAGAAATGATGTATGGAAGATCCTTTACAAAGATTGCTCATTGTGTTGGGATCCGACAAGAAGAATGGCTCCCAGCACGGAACTTGGTTTAAAATGGTACCCCTATATGAAAACATCTTTTTCATCACATGCCCTGAAATAATTGAAGCAAATTCAGTCAAACTAAAATTGCTTATTTTGTTTTGATCTGATAAAAAACAAGACCACCAGCACAGAACATTTTAACATAGGATCATATTTTTTAAACATTACTTTCAACACTTGCTGTAAGCATTTTGTCAGGTGAGTGATTCAGGCTGAGTGTCTGAGCCTCTGTTTTTTATATTGCCATTGACTTTGATTATTCGCTTCTAGACTGGCGATCTGGTTTACTTACTTTTCAATAAATGTATGATAGACAGTGGTGTACAGCCATATTACATCAGAAGTTTGGTGATGGCACCTTTTTGGGAAATAGCTATGTGATGATTTATGATTAAATGTCACCACAGGTTATTGCCTGAATAAGTACTGTAAATTCATCACAATAAAGTTTTCACAGACAAGCTTATAACAAGTAGAACTGTTAAATTGAACTGTAAGGGTAAATGGAGACCATTAGAAAGGGGACAGTTGGGTTAGAATAAAGAAGAAAAGGGGTATTTAAGACAAACCTGGAGGAACGAGAGATAAAGGGAGAAAGGCACCCACATGTCCACCCCCTCAACTGTTCAAATGTAAGAATGGAATGTTCTTTACTATTTGTATTCTCAAGTTTGTAAAGAATAGTGATTCGAGCCGAACGCTCTTGTTTATAAGTTAAAAACGGACAGAGATGTCTTGCAAAAACTGTCATAAAACCCGACATAGACATGAAATATATGTAAAGCTACACAACAAACACTTAATCCATCACAGAACAAAGTTCAAGATTAATGCAAGACACCCAAGTAAGACCATAGAAGGAGCAAAAAAGATTTATTCAACTATTAAAATGTATAAGAACAAAATAGAAAGTAATCTCCCAAACAAAATATGTACTTCATTTCTGTCCCGGCAGCAAGAGGTTATATTTGGGTTTTTTATCAATGGTTCTTTATGTCTGTATTTAAAATGGGGCATACAAAAACAGCATAATGTTTATTTAGTTTCTTTTATTTCATATCAAAGAAATAGCATTATTGTATAGCACTAGTAAATTATCAAATATAACAATATTTACATACAAAAGATCGTTTAGCACATTGCATAATAAATTAACAGATAATATCAGCTAAACAATATAATAGAGCACAAAAATGAAAGCATAAGCACATTTCTTAATGAATATACTGTTAATATCTAAACAATATAATGGAGTAGAAACATAAACGCACTACTTAAAATCGTACATACTGTCTCTTAGAATAACTGATAAAATTTGGAACCGCAATTAAAAAAGATGTTAAAAAATGGATAACAGAAAATACCTACAATGGCTGAAAATTATAATACAACAATTTGCAAGGGAACACTACACAAGAAAAACACGTATAAGACAAAAGACAAACGTAGACAACGATAGGAACTCGGGACAGCCGGACTTGGTACCGGCCCTAGCAAAAGCCAGCGGTAGGGTTAAACCAGTTTATGGGTACCCAAACCTCCCCTTTATCTGTCCCGTTTCCCTATAGTATAAAAACATACGAATAAAACCCAATACAGGTAGACTACTAATTCCATGAACACAGTCTTGAAAGGAGAGAAAAAGACAATATGTAATTTTGAAAGATGGGTCAAGGGGTGCTCGCTTCTAAACTGTCGGCTAGCTCAAGTCTGCTAGTAGAACACTGTCGCACTACGGAAAAAATGCCAGTCTAGTGGTCGGGTCCGTAGTAGTTGCCATATTTCTTGAATAAGTAGTGAGCGGATATCTCGTTGTTCTTGTACTTTTCCCATACTTTCTTAATCTTAGCCTAGCATGATTGGGTCTGTTTACGTTGGTACCTTTTGAGTTTTCTTTCACTGACCATTTTTGCCTGCTGCGGTAACTAGTCTGCTTCTTCGAACATCATCTTGATCAATAGGTAGACCTTGGGGTTGCTCTTTCTTACCTTTTGGTTCAGACGGTTGTGCCACCCCTCAACGTCGTTGTTTGTTCGGATAGTCTTCATAAATCCACTCAAAATTTTGACACCTCCATTTATTTGAGTTTTGATGCCTTTTAATTGGCTTGTTTGTTTTTAACTAATTTAATTTATATTGATTAATGTGCTAATTGTGAGTTGATTGTATCATGTTTGATACGTGCATCTTATAAATCCATTTTAGAAACCAGTATATAAAACCAAGTTTAAAAAATTGATAAATTCTAAATTTTTGAACCCAAAAATACTTTTTCCATATTTTCTTTCAAAATTCTATGTGTGTTTTGTATACATACGACAAAAATTCACCTTTTCGCCGAAATTTAAACAATGTTAAAATTTAAAATTCAATAATGTTAATGAGTTTGCCCTTCAAAGAGGCCCCAGTTGTCTTTCAAATGGTCGGACAAGTGGTTCGACTTGTCTTTCATTCTGGTCCGAGTTGTCCAAAAGCTGATACGAGTGGTCTTGGTCCGACCGGTCTTAGGTCCCAGTCGTCATGTATTCATTGCAAGTATCGTGATTAAATCGGTTTTCGGGTAGTTAATAGAATTGTTTAAACAGATACATTTGACAATTAAAACAAACAATTTCAATTAACAAGATGACCAAGGGGCTTCATCTGTTTCAGAATAAAGGGCTTGAATTGGGTGTTTTTTATGGAAAGAACAACTTTTGAACTATGTAAGATAGACTTTTAATTGTTGGCATGTGCATAGGTCGCGTCAAGACCAACATAAATGTGCAAGAAAAAATTAGGGCAAAAGTCAAGGTCACAGGGGTCAAAAAAAGGGTAAATTGGGTAAAGGCCATGGGCTGAAATCACTTTCCGCGCACCCCCACTTCCCATCTAGACCGATTTTTTTTCAGTCATCCTAAATCCCCTCTTCAAAATAAAACATGTTAACACGAACATAACCTGCACGCATAGACAGTATAGGGCCACTTTTATAGTACACCGCGAAAAATTCTTGTATTTTCGTTTTAAACTAAGTTTCATCTTTTAAGCTCCATAATTATTTAATGATAAGTAATATGTACTTAAATTTGGTACAAATTAAAGCTAATTTAATATCATTTACAATGAACTCAAGTTTGGGCACTTTACGCCATTTTTATGACCTGGGGATACAAAAAATGTACCCCTCCCCCTGCAAAAAAATAGCGAAAATGACAATTTTAGGCTGTCAATTCCTTCCAGATAAACAACCCTCGTCATTTGATCTAGTTTTTATGCCCAACTTATCAGTTGTGATACAATGTTGGAAAAACGATTAAAATCCATAAATTTTTGATTTTCTGTAAAAAATGTTTGAAAAATGGGAATTTTTCGGAATTTTCGATTTTTTCACAATTTTGACTTTCTGACTTTATGGTCGTAAAAATCTGAATATATATTTAATAATTGCCGTTGTAGTAATGATTTATGATATGTAAGCAACAAATCGTATGCAAACATTTTAGTTTCAGACGTATTGTAGGTTCAGAAATGTCAAAATTGGCACCCCTCACCCTAAAAATTAAGGGAAAATATGAAATATTCAGGCTCTAAAATGGTTAAAGAATAATGTTTTATTGGAATTCAAATGTTTATTTCACTAAAGCTGACATGCAGAAGATCATTTAAGTAGATTTAAACTTTTTAAGAGGTCCCTTTTTGACTCTTTTGCTCGAAATTGTATGCAAAATGGGAATTTTCCGTTTTTATACGACCGCAAAAAAATTTGTGGTCGTATATTAGTACGGTGCTGTCGTCGTCGTCTGTAGACACTTTAGTTTTTGGTCAATAACTTAAGTTCCAGTAGATCAATCCTTATGAAATTTAATATAATGTTCTTTGGTACAAAAAGGAAGGCTTGCTTTAGTTTTGGTCATTGTGGCCCCACCCGTTTTTTAAAAAGGGTTAAATTGGGTGTTTTCACATGTTTGTCTGTAGAATCTTTATTATTAATCGGATTTTGATGGGGTTTCTTTCAGTGTGCTCCTGAGGATATTTCCAATCTAAATTTTGCCAATGGATTTCACGTAGCATGTACCGCTCAAAAGATAAATGGGCCCAACAGGGGCAAATCTCCAAAAATTTTTTTTTTATATTAAGTCCGATTTTGATGCAGTTTTTTTTAAATGAAATCCTTGTGAAAAATTAATATGGCGCTCAGCTTTTAGATTTTTGATAACTTGTTTCCTTTCCCAGCTATGAGGGGCCGAACGGGCCAAAATTGCGAATTTGCAAATTATGTAGAATTTTTATTTTTCATCGGATTTCGATGGGATTTTTTTCTTTGGATTCCTCTTGATCTAAGCTTTCAGCTACATGACAATGGATTTGGCGTAGTTCTTACCGTTTCCGAGCTACAAAGGGGCCAACATTGCAATTTTTCTAAATATGTCAAATCTTTATTTTTCATCGGATTTCGATGGGATTTTTTTCTTTGGATTCCCCTTGATCTAAGCTTTCAGTGCTATGCCAACGGATTTTGTGTAGGTCTTACTGTTTCCGAGCTACAAGGGGTCAAAGGGGCCAAATTTTTTTCTAAATATGTCAAATCTTTATTTTTCATCGGATTTCAATGGGATTTTTATTTTTGGATTCCTCTTGATCTAAGCTTTCAGCAGTATGTCAACGGATTTTTTGTAGCTCTTACTGTTTCCGAGCTACAAGGGGTCAAAGGGGCTAAATTGCAATTTTTCTAAATATGTCAAATCTTTATTTTTCATCGGATTTCGATGGGATTTTTTCTTTGGATTCCTCTTTATCTAAGCTTTCAGAAGTATGGCAACGGATTTGGCGTGGCTTTTACCGTTTCCGAGCTACAAGGGGTCAAAGGGGCCAAAATTGCAATTTTTCTTAATATGTCATAACTTTATTTTTCATCAGATTTCGATGGAATTTTTTTCTTTGAATTTCTATGGATGTAAAGTTTTAGTTGATAGTACATATTTTGCATAGCTCTTACGTTTTTTTCATCAGTAAGTGATCAAAAGGGTTGAATTTTTCCCTATTTTGTTCCTAGCTAATAACTGTGTCAAGCATCTTTTTGTGTCCATCTAATTATTGTGTCAAGCTCTTTACTGTGTTCACATTCACTTAAAACTACTTTTGTTGAAATTTCAGTGGTCGACACGCTGCGGTCGTATCATGCTGCGCTCGGCGTAGCCCTTTATTCAGAATTTCTGCTGTTTTGACTTTGAGATGCAAATACTTCATGAAATTGATATGTAACTTAAAAATGTTGATTAGATATCCATTCAATATATCTAAGTCATAAGAAAATATATTTTTAAACATTTAAGAATAACTACAGTCTAATAAATTACAAATATATAACCCCTTACCACAATTATTCAACACAATTTATTTCATTTTATTCAGCTTGAAAAGCTTAAAGTCCAATAACATATCCCGCCGTGCGCGGTCCCGGCTTATGAATAGGCCCGCAGCATCCTCTGAGCTTGTAGTATGAGTCTTCCTAACAGAGGACCCCGAGGGAACTCCAGGATTAGAAATAGGACCTAGTATCTCCGGCTTGCGGGGTGTGACCCCTCCTAAACGGAGGCTGACCCCGAGGGTCCCGGGATATAGAAATAGGACCCATTCCGTGGTTGTGCGGGATTGATAAATACACAACCCATCTTTCGGATAGGATGTAAACTCAGGTCCACGTGTTGGAAGAAACGCCACGCTTCCTGCACTTTAAAGAACCCTTGTAGCAAGCTCTTTTGGGGTGGTCCGTAGGTGATCGGCTACAAGGCTAAATTCCCCGCCCTTGACAATTTCTCCCTACTTTTCCAGTGGCAGTCAGAAATTCCCGTCCCATGGCCCTTTCCATACCCCAAAGTGGTTATTTATTAACAAACTTGTTCTCGTCTTGATATAGCTGAAATATTGCTGAGTAGACGTTAAACAATATTCAATCAATCAATCCAATAACATATCATTTCAAACACCAAAATACACAGAGACTCCAATATATGACAAATAAGATCATGTGTGTGGTTAATGGGCAGTTATACAACAATTCAAATTTGAATTTTATAAAATTCATAAATGCTGAAAAATCCGATTTTTCACGAAAATCACCTAAATACAAATGTTACCCATATTTGGCGTTAAAATTGCATATTGCGATATATAAAATGCAATTTTTTTAAAAGAAAGTAAAATATTAGTATGTTTTGTTGATATAAATGTACAGACATACATATTCTGAGGATTTTTAACCACCATTTTCTTGGGGTAGGGGTAAAATTTTCGGTATTTAGAGTCACATTGAACACTTCTTGTTCTTCTTAACATTGTTTTACAGAACTTATATATCGGTAAGAACAATGAATTGGCATATCTGCATATAAAACCTCCAGATTTGCAACATATAACTATTTAAAAGTGAATTTTTGACAAATCTGAAATGTTGAAAATTCCATTTTTCATCAATTCTGTACAAAATATTGAGTTTAAGCTGACAAGTGGGACTTAAAATGACAAATTTTGATAAAAGTTATGCAACATTGTTATATGCAATGCAGATTATGTATGTTTTGGTTATTTTGATGTGAATATAGTAAAAAAAAATGACTATTATAGGGAAAATTTGTTGGGGTAGGGGTAATTTTTTTCCGTATTTAGAGTCACATTAAACAGTCCTTGTTTTTCTAAACAGTGTTTTAAGACAACTAATGTATCGCTTAGAACAATTAAATGGTATATTTGCAGATTAATCCTCCAGATTTGACATATATTACGATTTAACAATGCACTTTGGAGAAAACTGAAATGTTGAAAATTCCCATTTTCCATCGGTTTGGGCCAAATATTTAGTTTAAGTCAACAAATGGCTGTTAAAATACCAGATCATGATGTAATTCATGCAACACTGTCATGTATAAACACATTTTGCATGTTCTGTATATTTTTATGCCAACATAGACAAAAATTGACAATTTTAGGGAAAATTTGTTGGGGTAGGGGTACAATTCACTGTATTCAGAGTCACATTAAACACCCCTTGATATTCTAAACACTGTTTTAAGACAATTCATGTATGGCTTAGAACAATTAATTGGCATATCTGCAGATATATCATCCAGATTTGCCATATATAACAGGTTAACAGTGAACTTTGGCAAAATCTGAAATGTTAAAAATTCACATTTTTCATCAATTTCAGGCAAAATATTGAGTTTAAGGCAACTAATGGCTGTTAAAATACGAAATCGTGGTATAATTTATGAAACATTGTCATATACAACACACATTTTGCGTGTTTGAATTAATTTGTTGTGATTGACAATTTGAAGGAAAATATGTTGGGGTAGGGGTAAGATTTTCGGTATTTTGAGTCACATCAAACAATTCTTGTTTTTCTTAACAATGTTTTCAGACAAGTAATGTATTGCTTAGAACAATTAATTGGCATATCTGCAGATATATCTTCAAGATTTTGCATATATAATGATTAAACAGTGAAATTTGGGTAAATCTGAAATGTTGAAAATTCACATTTTTCATCAATTCCAGGCAAAATGTTGAGTTTAAGTCAACTAATGGCTGTTGAAATACGAAATCATGGTATAATTTATGAAACATTGTCTTATACAACACACATTTTGCGTGTTTGAGTTAATTTGTATCGAACATAGACAAAAAATTGACAATTTTAAGGAAAATTTGTTGGGGTAGGGGTAAGATTTTCGGTATTTTGAGTCACATCAAACATTGTTTTCAGACATCTAATGTATCACTTAGAATAATTAATCGGCACATCTGCAGATATATCCTCCAGATTTGGCATATATAACGATTTAACTGTGAAATTTGGGCAAATCTGAAATGTTCGAAATCCCATTTTTCATCAATTTCAGGCAAAATATTGAGTTTAAATCAGCAAATTAAAATAAGCTGTTAAAATACGAAATCATGGTATAATTTATGAAACATTGCCATGTACAACACACATTTTGAGTGTTCTGGTTTTTTATGCGAACATAGACAAAAAATTGACAATTTTACGGTAAATTTGTTGGGGTTGGGGTTTAAGTTTTATTGATGTATGATGTTTATATCACATAAGAATGGCCATTATTTGTAAAAGTTGTAAAGCAAATATATTATAAGCTTTCATTTGATACCTACTTTAAATGATATTTGTTTACTAAAAAGTAATATTGGGCAAAAGAATGACAAAACTTAATCAAAATCGGAAATATTCAAAGATCTATATACTGTGGAAGTACTTCTATTCGTGGACATCAATTTTCGTGGTTTTCATAGATATCACTTTTTCGTGGGTATTTAAATTCGTGGTTTCGAATTCAGTGCATAAAACTATGGAAAAATGCATTTCGCTGGGAATTTAATTTCGTGGTTTCAGTGAACCACGAAATCCACGAAAATTGGAACCCCACGTAGAATAGTTCTTTCACAGTATTTGGTCTATTTGAAAATAAAATTTTGGTCATTAAAAATATGTTAACATTATGTTAACATGTTTTATATTCAAGAAAATAGATTGAAAAACTAAAAACAATTTTCAGAATCGGGAATCGAGATGTACTTCGGGTTCTTTAGACCATCAAACTTACGCAATTTCAATGAAAATATCTAAATTTTCCTCAATATTTCATAGGGGTAGGGGTACGTTTAATGGCGCAATGGAACGTATAGGGCATAGAAATTGTAAAAATTGGGGTTTTTTTTGTAAAGCTCATAAAGTAAGCAATCATTTGATACATCGTTTTTATACCCCGCAACACGAAGTGGCGTGGTATTATGTGATACCCTCAGTCGTGTGTCCGTCCGTCCGTCCCCCTAAGGTTTCCGACTGATAACTTGTGAACGAAATAATGCAAGGTCTTCAAATTTGGTATGCGAGTTGTTTACCAAAACACTCAGGTCAAGTTCGATTTTGGGTTCATAGGTCCAAGGAGTTCAGGAGTTATGCCCCTTGGAACTTTGAAATTTTTCAAATTTCAGGGTTTCCGACTGATAACTTGTGAACGAAATAACACAAGGTCTTCAAACTTGGTATGCAAGTTGTTTACCACAAAACTTAGGTTCGATTTTGGGTTCAGCGGTACACATAGTTCTGGAGTTATGCTCCTTTTAACTCAGAAATTTTGTGAAACGTGGCTGGGTATCATGTAATGCGCCATTACTATTTTTATAACTGGGAAGTATTTGGTCAACATTTTGAAGAAACTGAAAGAAAAACTTGAACGGAAAACGATATTTTCCAAAATTTCGGTAGGTGGGTCTAAAAATGGGCCCTGTTCCACCAGTGCGTGCAGGTTATGCTCGTGTTAACATGTTTTATTTTGAAGAGGGGATGTTTGCGGACTTAAAAAAATGGGTGGGGTTGGGAAGTGGGGGGTGCAGGGGGGGTTATTCCAGCCCATGGACTAGTATCTTCATAAATTTAACTATAGAATCTGTGGGCATATGTTGTGTTTCGCAAACACATCTTGTTGTGCTCTTAAATTTACCTGCACTGACTGTCTACCTCCAGAACTCCATCTCGGATCTTCTTGCGTGCTTTTTTGACGTTTTCCCTTGCATTTTAAAATAAAAAACTTTTTCCCCTCAAAAATTTTCTGATCACCCACTTATTGCCATTTATCCGAAAATTTTTCAAAATTTTAATATTTTTTATTTTTATGTCACGCCCACTATTGTGGAGCGGGCATATAGTGTTACCCTTGTTCGTCCTTTCGTACTTCCAGTTAAGTTTTGCGTTTAAGTACATTGCTTAGAAACTGTAAGAGGTAGAACAATAATAATAGGCAAGAAGGTAGAAATTTGATAGTACTACAGAGAGGTACTTTGACTCTTTTACCTCATTTCATGCTTGAGTGACTATGGTTAAGTATGTGTTAAAGTCCGTTTCTCAACAACTACGCATTATAGGACAAAGATGTTTCATCAAATGGTCAATTTTGCATTAAAGTCAATTTCACAACAACGACACATTATGAGATAATGATGTTTCATCAAATTAATTGTATGGATGAGAACTACCCAAATCATTTACAATTAGGTGACTTTGACCTACATTTCACGCTTAAGTGACTTTGGTCAAATTTCACGTTGAAGTCCATATCTCATAATGAGTACTACCCAAATCATTGACAATAAGGTGGCTTGACATACATTTTATGCTTTAGTGACTTTGGTTAAGTTTTGCGTTAAAGTCTATTTTTACCTGCGTCACCAACTGTCTGTCCGTCCGTCCGTCACGCCTTGGGGGGACAAAGTTTGTGTAATCTGAAACTCAAATTTTAACATTACGGTACTGAGTTTGTGTAATCTGAAACTCCAATACCTTATACCCGATGCTTTTGAAACTTTGCACAGTTGTTTTGGACCCATTGAAGATGTGCATCTCCCCTTTTGGTGAGATTTGAATAAAAATTGTCGAAATTATCTATTGTTGAACTAAGTCATTTTTTCATTGTCGAATAAAAGTGACAACAAAAGTCCGAATTGATCAATTTTAACGAATTGTTGAACTTAGTCATTTTTTTTCAGCATCTTTTAACATAACAGTGCCTGGTTTGTGTAATCTGAAACATTCACATCTCTGACTAAATACCTCTGAAAGTTTGCACTGTTGTTTGAACACATTGATGATGTGAACCTCCCTTTTAGGCCAGCTTTGATTTTAAAATGTCAAATTTGTCCATTATTTAACTTGGTACTTTATTTCATCATATTCATCATGGTACTCGGTTTTTGTCCAGAGACTTTGCAGAGTTTTGAACGCACTGATCATGGGCAGCTATTCTTGGATTTTTGCATTGCTTTCACATATTTTCTCATAAAGATTCAAAGTATGTGTTTAGTTGAAACTCGGGTATGGTTTTCACCTTTGCTGAAGTGATATAGACTATTTTCATTTTATGCTTTGTTCAACTTTGTACATATAGTTTGTTATCCTTGTTTTTTGTCTATTACAGTAATAGAGTTGAACTTAATATAATCTCATTTTTATACGACCGCAAAAATTTTGGATTCGGCGTCGTCGGCGTCTGTGGACAGCATAACTTTGTTCTAGTGGACGGATCTTTATGAAATTTAAGTATGATGTATCTCGGCACACGCATGAACAGAGGTTTTAATTTTTAGTTGGTGGCCCCGCCCGTTTTAGAAAAAAGGGTGAAACTGGGTGTTTTCACACATTTGACTGTAGAATCTTTATTATTTATCGGATTTGATGGGGTTTGTTTCAGTGTGCTGCTCAGGAAATTTCCAATCTGGAGTATGCCAACGGATTTCACGTAGCATGTACGGCTCACGAGATAAATGGGGCCCAACAGGGGCGAATCTCAATTTTTTTAATTTAATTACAAAAACAGGAAAACAGCAAACACCTACAATGGCCAGGAACTACAATCACATGCCACAATTTACAAGCAAACTGCACCAGAAAAACAATAATGAAAACAAGAGACAAACATAAATAACGATAGGAACTCGGGATAGCCGGACTTGGTACCGGCACCAGCAAAAGCCAGTGGTAGGGTTAAACCGGTTTATGGGTACCCAAACCTCCCCTTTCTCTATCCCGTTTCCCTATAGTATCATAAACACGCGAATAAAACCCAATACAGGTAGACTACTAACTCAATGACCACTATCTTGGAACAGAAAAAGCATAAGACAAAACGTAATTTTGAAAGAAGGGTCAAAGAGTGCTCGCCGCTAAACTGCCAGCTAGCTCAAGGAATCTAGTCTGCTGGTAAAACACTGTCGCACTACGGAAGAAAAATCAAACTCAAAACTTCCCGAAGGGCTTGGTTAAGAGTCTTCATGTATTTCAGCAGACATCGGCAGTGTCAGTGAGAGGCCAGTATATATGTAAAGTCTTCAGGTCACTGGAATCCAAAGCCAATTTAAGTCCGGTTATGATGCAGTTTTTTTCAGTGGATTCCTTGCGAAAAATTAATATGGCGCTTAGCATTAGATTTTTAGGTAACATGTTTCCCTTCCCAGCTATGAGGGCCCGGCTACAAGGGGTCAAAGGGGCCAAAATTGCAATTTTTCTAAATATGTCAAATCTTTTCTTTCATCAGATTTCGATGGATTTATTTTCTTTGGATTTCTCTTTTCTAAGCTTTTAGTTGAAAATAACATATTTTGCATAGCTCCTACAGTTTTTTTTTATCAAAAGGGTTAATTTTTCCCTAGTTTGTGTGTGTCAAGCTTCATTTTTAGACTAGTCAATGTGTGCTAGAAATTGCCAGACATAGAACAAATTGCAACAGAAGGTTTCTTACGCTTATCTTGAAGCTATGACCGTCCTGGTTAACATATCAAAAGTCGCCATGAATCCCAAAAGGATTTCTGTGAAATTTTGGGTCAAAAATAGGGGTTTTTGTTAAAAAATCGCGGAAAACTGGAAATTCGTCAAAGTGGCTCTTTCCTCTCAAAAAACACAAAATTTCGTTATGAAATCAGTATCATATATAGACAAAAGAACTTCCTATGATAAAATCACACAAATACAGGTTGCCTTGATTTTTTTTTTTAAAGAAAAATGTTTTTTTAGTGTAAAATTGCTAAAAAGGGAAAATTTCAATAGATGTTTTCTACATCTTTGATAACGCATTTGATCTTCAACTTAGTCGTCCAATTTAAATAAAACTTTGTTTTAAACAATAGAAATACAGCAATTCTTTTTTTTTTTTGAGAAGAAAAAGGTTTTTTTCCAAAAATTGTTTCTATGGAATTTTGGGTCAAAACAAGTGTTTTTGGAAAAAAAATCGCGAAAAACTGAAAATTCATTAAAATGGTCCATTTCTCGTTTTGAATTCAGTATATTGACAAAAGAAATTCCATTGATCAAATGGCACAAATACAGGCTGGCTTGATTTTAAAAAAAAATGATTTTTTAGTTTAAAATTGCAAAAAACTGGAAAATTTTCATTGATTTTTTCTATATCTTTGATAATGGATTTTATTACAAATTAGTCGTTCAATTTAAACAAAATTTGTTTTATATATAGATTGTAGTATATAATAAGTCATAAGTCATAAATCCAGACGAATGACAATTAAAAAAAAGTTTGGCTTGCATGAACTCTAGAAGGAGCTAGACCAGGTGTGTCGATAGAGTGAGCATCCCCTGCTATGCTAGCATCACCCGTCCTGCAGCTCAAAAGTCATTCTCGGTAGAAAGTCACAATAAGTCTTAAACAACAGAACTACAGCAATCCTTTTTGGAAAATATAGGTTTTTTTCCAGAAATCATTACAACTAAGCAATATGAAAGTCAATATATAACAGTCATGTCACTCATCAGAATCAGAGTCCTGATCGTTGACCTCAATATTGGACATGTTAGAGCACGTGTTTCCGCGACACTCTGTACAAGCTACAGAACATTCTAAGCCATGCTTGCGACAATTGCAGCGTCTTGTGTCACACTCAGTTTTACACTTGCAATATATTGTTTTAATAGGCTATCTGGTGCAGGTGGTAAGCTTGATTTGATTGGCTGGTATATTCCATCTTCAACTGACCATCCGAATTTTTTGGCCTCCATATTTTCGGCTTCACCGGTCCATTGCTTAATTTGGTAAAAAGCTCTTAGAATGTGATACTTTGCTGAATCTGATGTTGGTGGTAATGTATGTACTTCAACAAATTTTGAGCTTGACATAACTTTAGTGGTGAATTTTCTGAAACGTAGCAAATTAAGACCTTCACATTGAATTCCGCCGTAGAGACAAACAATGGCTTCCTCGCCAACATTACACGCTTCGTCTACTGAGTTCGTGCCCATAAATTTCTTTGCACATTCTTGGAAGAACAAATCAGTCGAAGCCCTTTTAAGGGTTTGTCCTTTTCCTATTCCGAACAAACGTGAGGTTGTGTCGCACCCTGATATGGCGTGAACGAAAGGTAAGATCTTGCATAACTGTCTTCCAACAACAGTAACTGTTTTCTTCATGTCCCATACCCTTAGCTTCTTATACGCTGCTTTCATTTCGGACTGAAATATTATGTTGTATTGCTCTGTATTCATATGGTAGCACAACAAAACTAGAAGATCGGTATCTTCACCAACTAACACTGTCATGATGTTTTCTGCGCACTCCAAAGCCGTTTGAACGATTAGAATGTCAGCATCGCTGTCAGCATGTATAATTTTGCAATCTTTGTTTCCGAGATGCTCAGACAAGAGTGTAATGAAGTTCTGTTTGTTTTGTAAGTTTTTTAAGAAAAGATCTTTCTTTGACTTGAAAGGAGTTTCCTCATTGAAGTAAACTCGGGTGCCAACTACACCCTTGGTTCTTCTTTGGTGTGTGTGATCTTTAGTAGATGGGCCGTTATCATATCCATCAAACACAATAATGGGGTTCTTGTATCGCTTCAGCACATGATCAACGTACAGGTCGATAATTTTTCCAAATGTTGCTCCCCTTGGCCAAGGAATTCGGTGAAGCAAAGATCCCCCGTCAAGGACGTACTGTACATCAGTTGTTGAAGTTACGTATTCTGCAGAACAGTCACCAAGTGTCCACAAGGCTTCAGCAAGATTTGCCTTTTGCGATTCCCGCATTACTCCAGATGATTCAAACATAGAAGATGGAAAATTGCTGAGCTCATATTCAAATATCTTTGGTACATCATCAGTGATATTTCTCGCTGCTGTAACAAGTCGTTGAAAAAGGAGTTGAGGACTCAAATTCAGACTATTACCCTGTGTTTTTACTTTGGCTTTTTCATTCATAGTTTTGACCTGAAGATTTCTTTTGAATGTCAGTGAGAATGCATTTTGACCTTCCATGGAGTCCACAATTTTCTGTCCGATAGATTGGGCATTATGAACGTTCACCAGTTTCTATGTTCCTAAGAGAAGAGTTCTCGGAAAAGGGACTTCTATCCCCGAGAAAAGATAGCACTGTTGACAAATCTTTGTTATCTCGTTCTTGGCGTGATTTTGTACATTCTTTATGCTGTTCTGATGTGGTGAAATGTAAGTTTTCAAATGTCTGCATCGCGGAGTAAATGCTTAAACAGGCTGGTTTCGACAATAACCACTGCGCCCTTTGTATTTCACCCATTCCTTTCCCTCTAGTCATGCCTCCGGTCGTTTTCGTGCTTCTCATTAGAGTTTGCTCGATGGCAAGGTCAGACGAAATTCCAGCCCAATACCTGTTACTTCTCCTGATTACGTGATATCCATTACAGAACTTGAGGTAAGTATCTGGATGATCTTTTTCCAGTTTGTCCATTTGCTGAAGATAGGAGTATGCAGACTTTAAGTAGAGATTATGGCCTGTAGCTGCAAAGAATGGAAGCATTTCTTGAACACAGTGTAGATGTAAGTGCCAATCTCCTGTTCTCTCCGCTTTGATGAACTTTTTCAAGATGTCTATCATTTCTATATACTGGACCCACAATTTACCAGTAGGGGAACTCGACAAGCTATTCAACTCTTGCCTTATCAAACGGTTAATTTCAGTCAAATTTTCACTCTTAAGTACATCGTCGATTGATGATGCATCGTCAAGACATCTATTGTACAGCTCTAACGCCTCTGTGAATTTCCTTTTCACATCGATTGTATTGTCTTGTATGAAAGAGTCGTCATCATCCACTGAAGTAATCATATGGTCATTCTCGGATGCTGAAGATGTGTTGATATCATTTTCATCTGAATCTAGTATCATATTGCCTATCATGTTTGAAAGTATGATAGTATGGAGAGCGCAATCCACTAAAAGGTGTCCTCTGACAGCCCTGGATACAGCTTTTCCTGTCATCATATGTTCTATAGTGTTTGGAGCATAAACGTTTTCAAGCACCTCAAACAGGCCGGACGATTGCATTACATGACCAATGCACCCAAGAAAACTCATCTGTGTATGGAATCCTCCAAGTCGCAGAACAGTATCTTTGACTCAGTATCTCCTGGTTCGCTCTGAACAATTGTCATGGCCTTCCAGTAGAGGGGTTGGTCAAAAGTTATGATTGGAGTAATGTCAAACCGTTTCGTTTCTTTGCAAATGAAGTGCAGGGTTGAATAGATACACGACAGATCGCTTGGGTTCATGTCTATCATTGGAAGGAAACATATTGAAGACTGACCTGGATACGAACCATCTTGTACAGTTTGCATGAAGCCTGACCAGGTATGTTTCTGTGACTTAAGAGGCCAAGATATTTTCAATAATGTTTCTACTTGGTAAGTTCGGTCTTCACACTTGAAAGATCTCAACTTCTTTAGCATAAAAGGAGGCAGTTCATTCTGAGGTTTATAATATTTAATTTCAATACTTCCAGATTTCACGATCTCATCTGCAGTTGCGTTGACTCTTGGAATAGGATCTAAGAAATCAATGCCAGGAGTAACTGATGCAATCATCCCCATACCATGAAATGTATCATGGCCATCTAAGGTCTGTAGATTATGGTCTACGTTATCTGCAGAAAACTGAATGGTGCTATCGTCGACATCAGTAGGTAAGTATGACTTCATGCAGACTGCTGCACTTGACTCAAAATTCAAAATTTCATTGTAGAATCATTGTAAAAATTTCATCAACAGAATCCAAGGTTGTACAGGACATCAATCAAATATCTGGAGGCAAAGTGATGATGTAACTGAACTCCTAAGCCGATCTGAAGTGGTGATATCAGTACTTTAGGTCTTACAGCTTGCATAATTGCTTGACCGATTGAAGGAATCTTGATGTCAGATTTCTTTCCTTTATAGAGAGTTGTCAAGAAAGTAATCAGTGAATCCGGTAGAAAGTCCTGATTGGAAGACAAAGAGGACAACGTATTTGGATCAGGATACATCTGTTTATTGGTAGGAACACTTCTGATATCATTCAATATCAATCTTGCTGCTGTTTCTATTATCCTTTTTTTCTTCTCACTGAGATCGTCTTCTTTAGGTTGACAGTAGAAATCGTGCAGTATTTCTGAAGCTGTTGTTTTGAAAGTTACAACATCAGCATTTCCATTGACTTCAGCTATCACCAAAGCAGAGCCAAAATGTTCGATAAGTTTCTTTTTCATATACTTGGGAGTATAGGGTTCTTCCATGCACATTTCTTTCATCTTGCAGACTAAATCGGTTATTGTTATTTGTTCGTCATCATTATCCTCAAGATACTGAACAGTTTTCAAAAATGCTTCTGCTTTAGAAAGATTCTGTGGTCGTCCTTTTGACTTCTGACTTTTAACATCCGAATCTTGAAGGAGTTTTGGTACTTGTCTTCCAGTCCTGAAGTTAATACTGCATTTTTGATGATACACTGCGTCTGCCGCCGGGAGATCTCGTCCGAATTCTATTCTTTCCAGGACTTCTTGTCCCCATTTGTCCTTTCTCTCTGTACATGCAGCCATTATTGCTGTTTGAAAGTCAAAAGTTCGCACTTGGAAAACATCCAAACCTTTCTTTTTTCCATATATATTAACGGGCATAGTGCAAAACAAACAGTGATCTTTGAAAGAGAAAGCATTAGAAAGTGATCTCAGCTGACGGGTTACATCCTGGAGTGCCGAATTCTGCTCTACTCGGCGAGTCACTCTGTGTCTACAAAAATCTCGTCGGCATGACTTGTGAACGGACTGACCAGGGAGTGTATGGATGTTTTTTATTCAAGGTTTCATTGGCTTTTCTAATCCCTTCACATCCCTTTTCACGAAGAACCACTGTTTCTTCTCCATTATCTAAAGGATTGTCGCAGAATACACAAATAGTTTCATCCATGCTTCATCTGAAAGAT
>MJUU01042834.1:48167-66943 GCA_002080025.1 Modiolus philippinarum
TTTTTTTCATAATTTTTATTACCTTAAGTATAGCTGTCAAGTGATGATAGTCTTTAATTATATTCAAACAAAATGTATTTCATCACACATATCACCAGAAAACTGTAAAATAAGATAAGTATTATAATTCAAACTTGATAACAGAAATAATTAAACATTGATAAATGTCATAAGAGACAAATAATGACGATATTAATACCTGTCATGATATTATGAAAAACATAATTACAACAACAAAATGTGGTTGTGGTACCGTTGACGTTGAAAATGATATCAGTTTACTTTTGCTGTTGTAACCTTGAGTTATCATTTACCTGCAAATAAAGTTCAGATGCAAATTGTAACTTTGTTTAATTAAAATTTGACAAGGACTTGAATTACCTCATTTATGACTTGTGAGGGCCAAAAACTCTCTTCATTCTGTTGCCTTTGAATTACGTGCGTAAAACTGTAAAATAAAACGAATTTTATAAATATGATTGTAATAAGAATAAAACAGACATATTGTAATAAGAATAAAACAGACATATTGTAATAAGAATAAAACAGACATATTATAATAATAATTATCAAGTAAATGTTACAACAAAAATCATAATTAAAATTTTGCAACACAATGAGAAAATTTTATGTTCTACGGCTTATCTGCTTTACATCTTTGCAACTCCACGGAAAATTTTCTCGGCCACATCCATGTTGGTATACCTGACGATGATATATTCATCTGTAAAAATCATTGAAAAATTCATAAATATGCTACAAATACAAAACAAAATTAAATCTAACCTAACAACGCTCGAAAATACCTAAATTTCACAAAAAGGAAAATATACTATTACTTTTGTCATACCTGCGTTCCATACATAAAATTTTTAGTCGGCAACCCCCAATTCCCCTTTTTTCGCATAAAATGACTTTTTTATGATCCAAAAATGTTTATAACCATATTTATTTGCTAAAACATGTATTAATTACGTCAACTTTATATGAAATACGGGTTTTAAAGTAAAATATGCGTTTTTTTCTAACACAGCATTGCATATTGTGGGTAGGTGGGTCTGCTAAAAATAAGACGCCTGTATTTACATCGCAAATAACGTTAAATGTGCATATATAATGCTATTTCTCTCGAAACTAAAACATAATTACTATATTTTGCTTTGATACTCACGTAAACATTGAATTGAGAACGTCTTCCTTCTTGTTTACGTCGACATATGACGTCTGGAGAAAATATTATAAAAGCCGGATCGGCTATGGAAGTCCGATGCTGTCATAAATCTAACGTCTTAAATGGCTGTTTTTCAAAATCAAATAATATCAATAAAACGAGACATTTCAATGGCGACTTTTTATTGTGAGGATTTTGACTAGAGATAAATATTTTAGCGTATTAATTTTTTCTGTTGCAATTTGTTCTAGGCTAAACTAATGGAAGACTGGACTATTCTTATATGGACCTTTGTTGGCAATGCGGACTTCTTTCGCTCACGTGGTTTACATGCAAAACAGATCGAATTTACTTTACTGAACAACCGATCAGAAAACAGGAAAATATGATAAATCAAATAATGTCAACATTTAAAGTCCTGCCGTGGATTCTTAACAATTCACATGACAAACCCGGGTGTATTAGCGTAAGTTACGTCCTCAGAAAATTAAAAGAATATTAGCACTGGCTTACATCAAAAACAGGGTCATCTCATCGAAGACCGAACTGACATTTCTAAAAGCGTTGAAAATTAAAGGATATTTATTATTTCCCTTTGACCGTTGAATACGAATATAGTTCGGTTTTTTAATTGGTATGTATTTTCCCCAAAATAACCGCAGTAGAATAGCGAAAGAAGAAAGAAAGATTACATAAGGCAAAGTGAAAGAAAAGGCAAAAACGAGAACACCAAAAGACGTAAGACACTACACACCCACAAAACATAAGAACACCACAAAGACAACACTCAAAACTAAAGCAAACTGTGGGAACTCCAAAAAAAAAAAAAGAATGGCAACAGGTGCTTTGGAACAGGTGCCCTGTATATAGCACGTGTCAGGCAGTCAAGTCAGGCAATTATTATCTTTGGTTGCTTATCGGTTAAAGTCATTTTCTAACCCGTAAATAAAACCAATTAAAAATTCATGGAACGTGGTCTCTTTCCTTCAAACACTACCGAGGTTAATTGTCAATCTCTTTAGTATTCAAATAATATCAAGGACTACTCGGTACCACAAACATCGCAAACGAAAAGACAATTAATCAGTATGATACAAGACAACACAAAAAAATTAAAGCACTTAGAGTATGAACCAACATAAGAATGAAGAATGAGAACAGATATTCCGGAAGTGAAAGCTTGTCCTGCTCTGTATACAGCACCCTTAAAAATGTCTTTGGATTAATCCAGTGATGAAAGTAACAATGGCTGATATATCCACGACTTAGTAGTTTCTGTGATAGTACTTTTGATTTTTTTTCAAAAAGTCGCTGTATGAACTACATGTTCTACGGTAACGTAGCAATTGTGAAACATAAATTCTATACGCTGGGGACGTACGTATTTTGCTGCAATGAATTGGAAAATTCATAATTGGGAAGTTAAAATCATCACGTTTATCATACAGCCTAGATTTCAGACGCCATGTTCATCAGTGTCTTACAAAAGGTCAAGGTATGAAACAGGGCTAGGTGTATAGGCCGTTTTTTTATTTCTAGCTAAAAGGTGTAGATCTGATGCAAATATTCTTTAAATCTTGGATTGTTAGGAAAAAGTACATCGTTTATAAATCTGAATCTGGAATTGAGTAACTGAGCTACTTGTTTTTGTTTCTGTTGTATGAGCCCTTGTAAAGACTTTGCATTATACGAACAAAGGAAAGTGTCAGCTAAAATCGTAGCTGCGGAACCGTAGCTCTAGGTCCTTTTATTTCTTTTCTGATTTAGCGGACCATAGAGCTACGGATTTCACCCTACTAAAAACTTGCAATTTTGCGACACGAATTTTGTCGCACGTAAGTAGGAGTTTTTTGATAACCGGACGCCAAGCGGGGCAATCTCATGCATGTATTTCGTTTCTTTAAATATTTATCCTTAACCTTCCATATTTATTTACCAATAAATATTCATTTCCTGCTCGTTATCATAACAAACGTCATCGTTGGGGTCATACCGCCTTCGGCCATCTTGCTGACATTAAAGTAATTATGAACGATACTTTCCGGGAGGCGGGACTAAATGCAAATCTAATCCGGAATTGATAAATTTTTTGTCAATCTCTGATTTGAATATCAATATTTCTCTTTTTTCCAAAGCTTTTTGAGTGCAAATAATTAAGTCCTGTTCATTTAGGAAATATTCCTGTTGAATTTTAAGATATCCGTTCCGGACATGACCTGGCATAATTCCCGCCTCTATAAATGTCACGTGAATGCGATATTCAAAATGGCCACAAAAGTAGGCTGGATTACATTTCTATTCGGACAATCTTCTTTATAAATAGAAAATTATGACTCACCTTGCATAATTAAAATTTGTAAGTATTAGAAAAATGTTTGAGGAAACAAAATGAACTCACTTTGGTACGAGTACTTGGCGTCCGGTTGTCAAATAACTCCCAGAAACGTGCGACACAATTCGTGTCGCAAAATCGCAAGTTTTTAAAAGGAGGAAATCCGTACCTGTATGGTCCGCAACAATAAAAAAAATCAACACAAGGACCATAAGAGCTACGGTTCGCAGCTACTAAAATCGGTGCACAATTCGTTGCCATAGAAATCCATATTGTCTGTTGAAAAACACGGCTGCCATATTCAACAAAACAACGGCAGTAGAATATCGAAGGAACAAGGGAAGCGAAGACTACAAAAATCGAAATCCGAAGACATAGCAAAAACGACAACAGAGAAAAACAAAACAAAACAAGGACGTGAGACAGCTACACGCACGGAATTAAAAAGGCGACATTAAAAACTAAGGCACTCACAGTGTGAACTCCCATGAAAACCGGGAGTGACATCAGGTGCTCCGGAAGGGTAAGCATGTCCTGCTCCCGTCACACTATCAATGAGTCAATTCAGGGTTGAGTCTAAGCCGGTTATGTCAAATCCGTGAAGACGTGAAATCTAGTTGAAAATGTCCGTTTTCATTTGGGACACAGACACGTCATATCTGTCAATGATATCATGGTGACGGCCATAAAATTTCTGAAGGGATGAAAGCAACAAAGGCTGAACAAATCCCTGACTTAGCAACTTTTAGGACAGTGCTTTTGCTCTATTCAAAAAAACGCTGTATAAACTACATGCGCGACAGTAACGAATCAACGTGAAATGTACACTCCATAGGCTGTAGAGGTAGGTATATTACTGCTCAGAAAGGAAAAATTCACAATTGGGAAGTTAAAATCATCACGTTTGTCATATAGCTTAGATTTCAAACGTCCATCTTCATCAATGTATATAAACAGATCTAAGTACGAAGCTGAAGAAGGTGTGTCAGTAGTCTCTTTAATTTCAAGCTCATTGGGATAGATCTGGTATAAATATACCTTGAATTTTGGATTATTAAGAGAAAATACATCGTCTATGTAGCGGAAGCTGAAATTAAAGGACTGGGCTAAATGTTTTTGCTTTTTCTGTGTTAGCCCTTGTAAAAACTTGGCCTCATACGAGTAAAGAAAGAGATCAGCTAAAAGCGGCGCGCGGTTAGTTCCCATGGGAATCCCGATTGTCTGTTTAAAAACGCGACCTCCAAATTCGACAAAAATATTATCTGTTAAAAATTCAAACAACTTGATTACTTCATTCTCCGTGTACTTTTTGTTTGACTCAGTGTGGTTTGTTACAAAGTATGTTTTGTCTTTCCCTACTACTAAGTAAGTGTATCTGCGTTCTCCGTTTTTAGTGCAGAAACATTGATGTATCAAATCAGAAATTATTGATTTCAATTTAGTGTGTGGCAGGTTAGTATAAAGAGTAGAAAAATAAAAAGTTTGTATGTTGTGGCAATGGGTAAGACTGCTAGAGGATAGCTGTTCAAGTAGATCTTCAGACTTTTTTAGAATCCACATCTGATTGACGCCGCTCGTGGAGTAGACTTTATCACAGTAACTTTTCAGGCCATCTCTGACTGCGGTCAATAAAGTAGTAAGGAGCTTAGAAAGTGGCTTAGTGGTGCATCTGGAAGACCCTGCAATGAATCTCTGTTTGTATGGGTTCTTATGAAGTTTAGGGACCCAGCAGATGTAGGGGAGCTGATTGTTTTCATCACCGCTTTGATGCCAAAGGATGTTTAAACTGAGTTGTGATTTTCAATAATCTCCTCCCTTGATAGTGTAGTGGGAGAATAAGTTGGGTTTCCTGATGAACTATCAATTCCCATCTCCTTAACCAGACATTTAAGATAGTGTTTTTTACAAACGAACAGTAGAAGCTTTGTCTGCAGGGACAATGACGTAATTTTCATGGAGGTTGTCCATCGTTTTTCTAACGAGGGGATCTTCAAATATACTGGGATTTCTGGATTTCATTGATGTTTTCAAACGCCGGATACGATTCACAATTAACGACTTAATGAACCTGATCCAGTCGGACAGCGTCTCGATATCTTCTTTCTCTTTCTTTGCCCACTTCCTGGCATAGTCCTCAACTGCATCCATCAAAAATTTTGAAGTTGTACTTCCAGTTGATATGCCGGGGTTCACGGAATTTTGGACCTTTTGAAAAAAAAACTCTCGTAGTTGGATCTTGTCTATAATATCTAGGTCACCGGTTATCACGTGTCCAGCCGTACTGTAATTGAATGGGGAAGTGGAGCAAGTTCAATCAGGTGGTTTGGCTTTGGAGTTGTCAATTTTGAAATCACGCAATACCCGTTTGTAATTGAAAATGGAAGTTGCAATGGGCTTAGTGTAGGAATGCGAAATAAGTGGAACAGAAAGGCGGAATGTTTGATGTGACTATTTTGCTATGTAGAATGTTGGCGAGATTTATGGCGTCCAAGCCTTTATTGGCAAATTGAATTTTGAGAGATGTCCGGTTATCAGGTTCGTTGGCTGATTCGGGGACAGGTTTGAATAGTCTATGGTTTGCTATATCCAAAACAATTGCTGTTAATTTATATTCTAGGGAATGCCTATCAGTCACTGTTGATGCTAAACATGTTTTACAGAAAGAATGAAGCTTTGAAAGGGGCAAACGAGGAAAGTTCCTTGTTTTTGTATTTTCTTTCATTTAGGCTGTATTGTATTGATTGATTGATTATTTAGAGTTTAACGTCCAATGAGCAATATTTCAGCTATATCAGGACGAGAACAAGTTAATCAATGCAAAAATTTGCAAGTAAAAGAAGAAAGAAACAAAGGTGGAAGGGACAACCGGGGTAACGACTTTTGATTGCCACTGGAAAATGGGAGAAATGGGTAGGGGCAGGAAATTTAGCCTTCCATACGACACCCAGTGCGTCTGCTCTCTTTAGAGAAATATAGAAGGGGTCTTTATACTGCTTGGAGCGTGGCGTTTCTCCAAACAGTTTGGCTACAATGGTTCGCGGTCAGGCTTTCCGTATTATGACCTGACTACCCCGCATAGACAGGGCATTCCCCTATCCACCAACTGGGGACGCGCCCGGCAGCTCTGTAGCCGGAGCCCCTGAAAACCGATCCAGGCTGTATTGTAAGTATGCCAAACGTTTTAAAGGTAGCGCAGGTTCATTTCATTTTGGTTGGCCTTGTTTTACTTTTGTTTATTTTTACATAAACAATACATGAATCATTTTTCATGGATGTGGATCATATCGTCAACAAACATAAAGTATTCTTACAATCGCTGTCATGTAAGAATGATTTGGAAAAAAAACAATATAACTCTGATCATCTGATAATACACTCTTCAAAAGCGAAGAAAAAGGAACATAACTCTGTATAGATAAGTACAGATTAGATTAGCAGTACTTAGGAAAAATGGAAGGATATGGAGTGAATGTACATGTGACAAAAAGCGCACACGATACATAGAAAACTCCAGTTTATCAAGGACAGGGCTTTTACCTGTCTACATCTTGATGGAGTACTTAGCATACCTGTCTACATCTTGATGGAGTACTTAGCATACCTGTCTACATCTTGATGGAGTACTTAGCATAGTTGCCATGTGATTAAAGAATATATTATTTAGATTCCGTTATTTTAGTTATTATTTGCCCATTGAAACTGTGACATCTAATAATATTGAAATATGGGAAAGATATTGTCATATGATTTTCTACCTGTTTAATTGCACTTGTTCAATACTGATCAGTAATTGGTATTTTCCAGAAACTTATCATAGAAATTTAAGTTTTCGTTTGAAATTGCAGAAAAGGAAAATAACTCTGATAATAAAGAGGATTATAATTTCAAATTAAAAAGGGAGATAAATCTGTAGACCTAACGAAAGAAAAAGGGTTCTACAAGCATAACTACCGAGTTGTCACAGAAAAGTAAGCGAGAACCGAAAAGTCAGTCGAAAACAAATAATCAAAGGACAATGGCAACATCGGAAACAAAGACATAACATAAGTACGACAGTCACACTGCAAGAAAAATGAAGTCACACACACGTACAAGGATAAACAACACGGACCAAATAAAAAAAACTTGAATGATATAATACCATATTTAGAAGTATGATGAGAGGTTAGATTTGAAACGGTTGAAGCATTAAATATAGGCGAAAGGAAAAACTAGTCAATAAAGTGTAATCGATAAACAGAAAACAGCATTAAGATAACACAGGATTCCCTTTTTTGCATTAGACAACACGATAAAAATACAATTTTATTCAGATTATATAAATCAACACGATAAAAAACATTAATTTCTATAAAAAATATGAAATTTATGTTGATGGGTAGGAATCAAAGGACCTTTTAACTCTCGATTGTGGTTTTCTTTTTAAATGTCAGATTTATTACTTTACTTTACTTTGGTTTAGCATTACAGTAAGTTTGGTTGGTGAATAGAACTATTAAAGTACAAGGTTTTCGGTTTTAAATCTACATTACTTTTGGGGACATAATTTTAAAAATTTTGGTTGGAGATAGTGCCAAATGACGTCAATTTTAAGACTGATGTCAACATTAAAGGGTTAAAGGGTTTTTTCTTCTTATGCTATTTCTCTCTAACAGGCAGTGATAATAACGTTTTAAAGTGAGAAAATGGACGCCAGAACCACGATATATAGATAGTTACAATCCAAAATAATTACTTTTCATGCATATTCATTTAAATTCCGTCATTTTGATAGGATAACATTTATCACGGCATTGTGAAGTTGCAATTCCAAAAAAACACATTTGACCACATGTTCAAGTGGCGGATGAATTTGTAAAAATAGAATCCCCCTTGGCGGATCCAAGGGGAGGTTCTTGTTGTTTAACCCCCTTTTTGGACAATCATGAATTTTTACTGAAAATCCTAATGCTTCACTAAGAATTACCCCAAAAGTTTCCGCGTCTCGCTCCACTCGACGACTTTTTTTTAAATTTTTTAATTTCCTAGATCAACATTTTCATACCACAATTAAACTTCATAATGCATTCAATTCTTAAATAAAAATAATGTACTATCATATCTCAAGGTCTTTTGCATTCCCCATTGCTAGTTATGAAGCATGATAGTAAACCTTACACTTATCAAACAGTTGATAATATTTATTAATCAACATTTAAAAGCTTCACAGCAACCTTCCTTCCTTTTAAATGTAATCTGAGGGGAAGAAAACAAAAATTGTCAGCGTTGGCGAGACGGACAAAACCTTTTTAACGAAGTATATGATGCATTTTGCAAAGGTCATATATTAAATATTAAATTACAAAGTTTTAACATCGCTATATATATTTTTTTTTTGCATACAGACATTTCTACGTCTATACTCTTTGTTATTTATGAATCTCAAGCATACATTAGAGTGTCTATTATGGACCTTACATTATTTTACGTACTAGAAATAAAATTTTCTTCTGCTCTGAGCAAAGTCAGATCAATTTAGAGTTATTTGTTCTTTTTCAGAGATTGAATGTACCGTTTTCAGATCTAACAAATTATTTTGCATTGAAGGTAGTTCTGCGACCATATTGAGTGTTAATCATTCTGTTTGTTATTGGTAGCATTTTTGAAATAAATGTTTATCTTGAATTTTAGTAGTTAAGGCTTGACCATCACCTGCTTTTTATAATCATGGCAGTAAATCAGAAAAAAAATGTAAACGTCCAAAAACAAACATTCATTTCTTATTGCATTCGAAAATCTTCAAATCTTTCCTAAATACTTTGATATGGTATACTAAAAATTTATCGAATCTGTATATCGCAACATAAATATCTTTTGAAGGTATATGATGCTATCACATTTTCGAATTTTTATTTGTTTTGGTAATTGTTAAAAGATTTGGTTCTAAATACACACTCAAAATCGTACTTTATGCATATTTTGGATTTGTATGTTGTAAATAACAAAATACCGAAAGTACTGTTAATTTATTTTCCTGCATATGCGCATTTCGACCACTTATGTCTCATCAGTGCAGATCAAACCAAAACATTTAGAAGTCCATTAACCGATAAACACATTAAAATCCTCTGAAATATTATAGCATACAGTCGAATGTTAAAAAATAAATGATTTTGGTCATATTAAACATTTAAACATAACTCGTTCTACAATTCATAATTTTTGTATACCGTGATATATAAAGCTTTTTTGAAATAAATATGAAACAGTAAAATTTTTAAGAAAATAGTCTGTGTTTCTTTAACATACACTAAAACCGCAAACTAAAAGTCTTTCTTTTCAAACCTTAATTCTAAATAAAAAAGTCAATGATTTTTTTTATCACAATATATATAACTACCGATAAAGATTTAAAAACGTGAATAGTTTGGGTAATTTTTAGATATTTTTGGGGAAATGAGTACTTCTTACTAAATATTTTTTGGATTAAAACTTTCAAGAGAGATTACTCCTTGAAACACGTGTATAGCATAACAAAATTTATTTCTATAATGCAACTTGGGAATTTTTGTATTTTGAAACCATTGGACCGATGCTACAAGGGAATTCACCAGCACAGTAGTTAGACTCGTCCGACATCAAAATTTTACCTTGCATTTAACAGAAATTGCTGTTTTCATCTAACCACTCAAAAACTAAGGAATCATTCCGTGTATTGAACTTGTTGGATGTCCTGGGTACTGGATTTGGCAATCTATTTTGATATTTGTAGTAACGAGTACTTCTTTCTGTCTATTTTTGGATTATGTCTTCCCATAGTATTTGATTCTGATGCCGCCGATGAGAGGTTACACCTTGAAACACGTGTACAACATTACAGCAGTTGCTGTTTATTTTGTAACTTTGATAGTTTTGTATTTTAAAGGTTGGGCTTAAACTGCATAAACAAAATCTGACTTTTCAGGCCAACTTTGGTATTTTGTTATTATCATAAAACTCATTTAAATAAAAGCTCCTCTGAAAAGATATGCTGCATTGAAAATAAAAAATACTGTTTTGGAATTCTCCCGGGATAAATATATATGCAAATTAACAATATATTCATTATGACAACAGTAAAAACAAGATAATCTTCGGGATTATTTGTTGTTAAACATGCCTTGAATGTCTTTTTTTTTCAGGTCTAATAAATTAATTAGGATCGAAGATAGTTTTGAAATCGATACGAATGTTAACCATTCTGTTTGTTATTTTAGCCATTTTAAATCAATACTTATCTTAAAACCGACAAGTAAAGGCTTGACCATCACCTGCTGTTTATAATCGTTGTTAACTTCTGAAAATGAACAAGATCATTACATTTTAATGTCATTCGAAAATCTTTCCCACTGAATGACTTTGATGACCAGGCCAACCTGGAAAAATTGTTTGCTGTTTATCGACTTACTTATAAAAAACGTACCTACTCAAACAAAAATTTTATTGACATTTCGCAGAAGAAAAAAAAATATTCTTTTTTTAATTTTTTTTTCTTTATAATTAACCCCTTTTTGACAATTTCGAGGAAAAAAATAATTCACCTACCTTCTTACTCACACCTCAAATTGATTGTCAATAAACAGCAAACAAAGATTTTGTTAAGGATGGCCCGTTGCGTTTTACAACTTTTCATGTTACTTTGCACCTTTGAACTTAGACCCTTGACAATTCTGTTCTGTAATTTTGTCATTACCATCACTTGGTATACACATGTTGGCCTTTATATAGATAAAAAAAGTCTTAAATACTAATACATCAACCAATAAGCGAGACCAAAAATCCAAATATGACACTTGTAGGATAACCTGTATCGTATTGTCACGATATTTAACACTTTTATAAATAGTTTGGCAATCCTCTACAACAAAAATGAATTGATTGTCTTTTTGTTTACAGTAAAAATATGTTCAAAATTGAAGAAGCAGGAGATGCTAACTCTACCGGTGCACCTGATCTCACCCATGGTTTTTTATTGGGTCCGTGTTGTTCATCTGTGTGTGTGTGTGTGTGTGTGTGTGTGTGTGTTCATTTTTCTTTTCTGTGCCGTACCCATGTTGTGTCTCTGTTTTTTTTTTCTTTTTTGTCTCTGATGTTGCCATTGTCCTTGGATTGTTCGTTTTGGATTGACGGTTCGGTTCTCACTTACTTTGCAGAGCATTTTCAAAATAAAATCAATGCACATTTTAAAAATTTTAAGGACTGAATCTCCCTTGAAATAGTCTCCTTTTATTCGGACCAGATTTTGTTAAGCTTATAATATGTATAATCGAATGTTGGGAACAAACTTGCAGGATATATTTTGTTTAAATTAACAATTATATGTTGTATGACAAACCTTAAAACAAAATAACCTGCTCAGTTAAGAACATGTAAAAAAAAATGATCAATTTACTGCTGCGTATGGAAATCTCTGTTATCAAAAAATTCTCTACTAAAACAAACGATATAAAGTCCAAACCGAGGAAGATATTCATTAACGGGTGGAGAGAAGACTTGTGATAGCCAATAGAAAAAGGACTTGATCATCAGTGACAGTTTCTATTATGATATACTTACTGACCACAGTTCTGGAGAGTTAGTTGATGCTATAATATCAGCACATTAACAACTAAGCTGGCACCAACATGGAGATGAATATTACTGAGGTCCTGAAGAACTACACTTTAACGGTAAATATTTTTACCTATATTATTGATTTTTGTTTATATATTTTACTTGAAAATATTGTTTTAACCCTTAAGTGTTTTACACTTTTTTAAGTTTTTGTCAGTTGGTCTTTTGTAGTACTTGAATATACAGAAAATCTCCTTTAAAGAAAAATAAATGTACGTTTGGTGATACAAATAGATTGGAGACAATCTGTTTTGCAGTATGATTAGTGTTTTGTAAAAAGGGTCCGTAAAACGTTTCTGATAAGAGCTGCTTTACTTACCAAATACAACAAGTTTGACATACAGAGTATCACCTGAGAAACATTTGATCTAATATTTTTATTTTTTATTTTGTAGTTTTCACTATATTTATGCTATCTTCATTTTTTCTATTTTTTTTCTATTGCTACTGTTTGTGTTTTCATTTATTTATTTATTTATTTACTTTATTTTATTTTATTTTTAGACACCTTTCAATTGAGAAATTTTTAGGCTAACAAAAAAATATTTAATTGATAATCTGCGGTATGAAAAACAGTAAAATGACGTGCTCTTAAACAATTAGCATCTTCTTCTAGTCCAAATTTAAAAATAATATGCGATTAACGGTTTGACAATTCACCTTCACTTAATAACGTTCGTGTGAAATTATGTTTAGTTTTTTCCTCGCTAGTTCTAAGAAGTCTCGAATATTCAGAAAATTCCGCCAGTCTAAAAATATTGCACTTATTGGTTGAACAATGTTCAAAGTGATGTGCACTTTGATAAAAATGAAGCAAATACTTATTCAATGCAAAATCATCTCGACTCGTCAACACTAGACATTATTCAATGTCATTTCATTAGTTAAGTATTTCAAACTTTTTTTTAGATTAAGAAAATGGCGTATCAGTCTGTTTAAAAGTGAACAAGTTGTAGGGGGAATATTCCACCATTTGTAAATTCTATTAACGTTGAAATGAATGGTAAAAGGACGTCACCTGCTGACCATATACGGCCAATGGCAGTCATAACATATTGATATATTGTAATCTTTAATACGTTTGAGAAGTTTTTGAAAGTTTTCATATGCATACTAGTCTATCAATAGGGTGTAAACATCAAACATTATGTAAGTGATCAAATATTGGCACCAGAGCTACGCTTTCAAATATTTAAGTTACTGATCATGTATATACCATACAAGGTGATTAACAGACTGTTTAATATATACTATTACCATTTGAGGAAATTTTGAAAAAAAAACACATTTCTTAATTTTCAATGCCTTTGTATTGACAAAACAAGTTTGAAATGTACCCTCGCATAGCCATATGGGCTAATGAAGACACACACATGCAAAGATGAACAACACGCACCTTAAAAACACGCACCTTATAAAAAAATCATGGATGAGATCATATCATATGAAATAGTATGGTAAGAGTTTAGATTTGAAAAAATAAAGCATTAAAATAAAGGCGAAAGGACAAACTAGTCAAAATAATGTAGTTAATAAACTAAACAAAAGCATTAGATAACACAGGAATCAGTTTATTTGCATTAGACAACACGATAAAAATACCATTTTATTCAGTTTATTTGCAAAAGTCAACACAAAAAACATCAATTCATGTAATAAGAATATTTTATATGTTGATTGGTGAGAATCAAAAGGGGTATTTACTGACCACCGTTCGACTGTGGTTTTTCTGTTAAAGGTCAGATTAAGAACTTCATTTTAGATTGGTTTAGCATTACAGTAAGTTTGGTTGGTGAATAGAATTATTAAGGTTAAAGGTTTGGGGTTTTCAATCTATATCACTTTAGGTGACAATATATTAAATAGTATGTTTTGAGGTAAGTGCGAAATGAATATTTGACGATATAACGGGAAAGGACTTTAAAAACCAATTTTACTGGTTATCGTTTGAGGTTAAAAAAACTACAAATTCAGCTATTATAGAAGTACCTGAGAAATGCTTTATTTTCTGTATTTTTTTTTGTTTCGTTTGGAATGCAAAAGAAATGGCTTATCGAATGTTGGGAAGAAGGTTCCGGAATGTATATTTTTGCGTGAACCGCATTAGCGGTTCACGTCTATAACATTGGACATTTAATGATTGCAAGCATGGGCCATTCGGAATACTTCCGGTTCTTGGAATACCTCTATATTCTCTATTGATGTTAATGCCCTGGATTTAAGGGATCGTCTCAAACTTGGTATTTTACACTCAATGAGTTTCTACATTAATGATCCATAAGGGACTGTCTCAAACTCTATTTTTCTATATACAAAGTTTATATCATAACTAATATTACATAAAGCAGAAAAGATTGACATGTGGAAACTCCGGAGAAGAAACTTCAAAATAAATTGTCTATATCTTAAAAGATATATTCAACTGAAATAGATGGACCTGTTTAAATATTTTAATACATCGTTTGTAAAAAAAATTAAATCAGATGGTAGAAAAATCAGCTGTGGAAATAGAATTGCTAATATATAAGAATGTTATACAGTTAATATGAAAATTGGCATAGACATATTTTGATATTAAAATAAAATTAAAAAAACATTAAGAAGAGATTTGCATCGTAAAGAAACAGCTGAAAAATTTCGAAATATTTGCTTATATCTCAGAATTAATGGAAATATTAACAATCATGTTCAATGCTCGATTAAAAAAATATTTGTCAGATTATTATGGAGACCTACAGAAATAAAATAAAAATAAAATAAAAATAGAATGTTAAAAAGCAACAAATAACTGTTTATATAACTTCTGAAATATTCAATTCTCCTCTTTATTTGTCAGTAAATTAGATATTTCCACAATCTTTTTTACTGTACCCGCAAAGGATAAAGGAAAAAAATTCACCACTGAATAAAAAGTTTAAAAAGGCGAGTCTGGACCTAACAGTTTGGAATTTACATTGCCTAATCAATCCAAGTGCCTCCACCGTTTTACTGTTTTTTTTTTTTTTTATATAAACATTGTATGGGTACATTGTTTGAATGCCTGCAAAATGTTGAAATATTTATAAAAATTAATAATAGAATTCAGGTTTATAAAAATAAGTTGTTTTTCTAATATATGGATGAAAATTTAAATTTATATATTAAAAACAAATACAGATTGATACATAAATATATATGCGTAAGAAAAATAGAAATTTTACTCTTCTGGTAGGGCAATCAGTTACAACCTCCTCACTGCAAGAGAGGCGAACTTCAGTATACATAAACAAAGAGAAAGTATATGGAGTAAATATACATGAGACAGGATAACAATACACACAGGAAACCAAATTTGACAGTATATAAATTTCCAAATGAATACCGAAGCAATTTAAATAGAATCCTAAAATCCAACACGATATAGCAACTCAAGGATGATAAACAATAAGACAACAAATCAACGATGAGGCATCACACAAGTAAAACCCAGTACGAATGCCATAAAAATGAGGCACTAACAGTATAACTCCTAACAAACAGAGATATCATCAGGTGATCAAAAGAAGGTAAGCATGATCTGCTCCACACGTGGTACCCGTCAAACTGCTAGTTGTTGACATGGTTTTGAAAATTTGGTCAATTTGCAGATTGATAAATGGCATTTTCTAACTCCTAAGTCATAATTATTAAGTAGGACGAGTTAATTTCTCTAACTCTCAAACGGTACAATGTTAAACGATTGAAAGTCTCTATGAAAGCAATTTTGAGACTACCACAAAGACAATCTGTATAGTAAAAGCAGTATACATGGCTGATCCAGGGGGTTCCGGGGTTGGAACCCCCCTTTTTGACAATCATGCGTTTTTTAACGAATATCCTGGTGATTTACTACGAAACATCCCCAAAAATTTCAGCGACTCGCTCCGCTCGGTGCAATTTTCTTTAACTTTCTTATTGGAACCCCACCTTCTTAAATTGCCTGGATCCGCGCCTGAGTATATAACTACACATGAAAAATTGATATATATGATCTATATTGAATGTGACGTAAAGACTATCCAAGATTTATCGAAACACAATGTAACATGGTGATATGTCAGATGATTTCTTTCATTTATTTCATCCGTCCTTGGCAACACCGACATTCTCAATATAGTTTAATTTCAAATTCGGAAAACAAGAAGTTTTTTCATTAAGTTAATACATTCTACGGTTCATGTGTCGCTATTTTAAAGAAAGCAACTTGTTTGGCAAATTAACAATATATTCAGTATGACAAATCTTAAAAACAAAATACCATTCAGGATTATTTGTTGTTTTTCAGGTCTTGAATGTCTTTTTAAGGTCTCATAAATTGGATCGAATGTAAATTAGTGTTAACCATTCTGTTTGTTATTTTCGCCATTTTAAATCAATACTTATCTTGAAACAGACCAGTAAAGGCCTGACCATCACCTGTTGTTTATAACTACTTCGGCTGTAAATCGGAACAATTTGTAAACTTCTGAAATGAATGGCATTCGAAAATCTTTAAACCTTTCCTAGTGACCTTGATTTGGTATATGACCAGGCGAACATTGAAAAATTGTTTGTTTTCTGTTTATCGACCTATTCATAAAAACTGATCTACTCTAAGAATAACTTTATTGACATTTCCCAGAAAAAAAATATTCTATTTTTTTTACAATTTCAAGGGAAAAAATAATTCACCTACCTGCCTATATTATTGTTTTTTGTTTTAATTTTTTACATGAAAATATTATTTTATGTTGTACACTTTTTTTAGTTTTTGGCAGTTGGTCTTGTAGTGAATATACAGAAAAGCTCTTTTACAGAAGAAAATTTTACGTTTAGTGATACATATAGGTTAGAGGCAATTCATTTTGCAGTAAGTGTTTTGTAATAAAAAAAAGTCCACAAAACGTTTCTGATAAAGAGCTGCTTTACTTACAAATACAACAAGTCTGATATACAAAGTATCGCCTGAGAAAAATTTGATCTAATAATTATATTTTTTAGTTTTCACTATATTTATGCTATTTTCTTTTTTTTCTTACCTTTGTTTTTTGTCATTTTTTTTTAATTTAGTACTACTTTTGTGTACTTTTTAGCTCACCTGGCCTAAAAGGCCATGTGAGCTATTGCCATCACTTGGCGTCCGTCGTCGTCCGTCGTCCGTCCGTCCGTCGTAAACTTTTTCAAAAATCTTCTCCTCTGAAACCGCTAGGCCAATTTTAACCAAACTTGGCCTGAATCATCACCAGGGTATCTAGATTTAAAATTGTGTTCGATTAGTCCGAGGACCAAACAACGTGGCTGCTGTTACTAAAAATAGCACATAGGGGTAAATTGCTGTTTTTGGCAAATAACTCAAAAACCATTACAGATATCAAAAATCTGACGAGGCTAAAAGTGATCAGCATGACAAGATCTACCTGCTCTGCAATTTTGAAGAAAATCCGAACACCCGTCTTAGAGTTATTGCCCTTTTTCCGTGAAAATTTTGAAATTTTGATATTCTTTATTTTTTATCACAAAAACCATAACAGATAGAGGTCAACTTTTAATTGCAAATATGTTCAGCATATCAAGATCTACCCACCTTGAAATTTTGAAGAAAATCTGACTACCAATATAGGAGTGTTTGCCCTTTATTGGTCAAATTTAAGAAATTAGATACTTTTTGTCATCAATTTAAAAAATCTTCTCCTCAGAAGCCACTGGGCCAATTTAAATCAAACTTGACCTGAATCATCACCAGGGTAAACAGTTTCAAAATTGTGTTCGATTAGTCCAAAAACCAAGCATCATGGCTGCTGTTACTAAAAATAGAACAAAGGGGTAAATTGCTTTTTTTGCAAATAACTCGAAAACCGTTACAGATATCAAAAATCTGATTGGGAGTGAAAATAATCAGCATGTTAAGATCTACCTGCCCTGCAATTTTAAAGAAATCCGAAAATTTTTGTAGGAGTTGTTGCCCTTTTTCATGGAATTTTTAAATTTTCATATTTTGTTGTCTTTTATATCCATAACTAGAGAAGATGAAGGTTAAGTGTAAATTTATTAAAATGTTTTCCATGCTATGGCAACTTGTAAACTGGTGTATAAAATTGTTCGTTGACCGCCATTTCCAAAGTGGCCGCCAAAAATAGACGGGAAAATTCAACATTGTCCGATTTCAATAAAATTTGGTTTCCAAATAGATATTGATGTTGCCACTTCAAAACCAATGTTGAAAATTGTTCATTGACCACCATTTTCAAAATTGCTTCCAAAAAAAGGCGGGAAAATTCAACTTTATTTGGAAAACAAATTCCATTGAAATTGGACAAGCTGAATTTCCCGCCTTTTTTGGCGGCCATTTTGAAAATGGCGGTCAACGAACAATTTTCAGTATCTATTTTGAAGTCGCAACATCAATATATACTTTGACACCAAATTTCATTGAAATCGGACAGGCTTTGATGTCACAAATTCAATTAAAACAATTGTTAAAAATTGTTCCTTGACCGCCATTTTCAAAATGGCTTCCACAAAAGGCGGGAAAATTCAACATTGTCCAATTTCAATGGAATTTGGTTTCCAAATAGGTTTTGATGTCGCAAATTCAAACCAATGTTAAAAATTGTTCCTTGACCGCCATTTTCAAAATGGCTTCCA
>MJUU01042836.1:0-12759 GCA_002080025.1 Modiolus philippinarum
GACCCGGCATATTTATTTTAGTCAATTTTTACCAAATTAATCTTAAAACAAGGGCATTTATGTATCTTGCATATTTATTTTAGCCAATTCTAACCAAATAAAGCTTCAAACAAGAGAATTTATGTACCAAGGATATTGGTTTTAACCTTAAAATAAGGGAAAACATATACCCGGCATATTTATTTTACTCAATTTTTACCAATCAAAGCTTTAAATAAGGGAAGGTATGTATCCAGCATATTGATTTTAGTCAATTTTTACCAAACAAAGCTGAAAATAAGGGAATGTATGTACCCAGCATATTTTTTAGTCCGTTTTGTCCAAACAAAGCTGAAAAATAAAGAATTTTATGTACCCGGCTTAATTATTTTAATCATTTTTTACCAATAAAGCTAAAAATTAAGGAATTTATGTTACCGGCATATTTATTTCAGTCAAATTATAACAAACAAAGCTGAAAATAAGGGCATTTATATACCCAGCATATTTATTTTAGTCAATTTTTACCAAAGAAATCTGAAAATAAGGGTATTTATGTACCCAGCATATTTATTTTAGTCATTTTTTACCAAAACATGCTGAAAATAAGGGCATTTATGTACCCAGCATATTTATTTTAGTCAATTATATCAAACAAAGCTAAAATAAGGAAATTTATGTGTAATGGTGCTAAAATACGTGAAATATATTAAACTAAAATTTTGATAAATAAATATTTTGAAATGATTAAAATTAGATTTAAATGAACTTTAGAGTAAGAAAGAATAAAATCATTTTGCATAGAAAAAGGATAATCGGTTTGTAAATAAATAAGCAATACAGATGAATTAATGTCGCCTTTTTAGAAAGAAACCTTATGTAATTATTATGTAAAAAGTCCAAGATTAAAAGACGTAGAATAATAGAAATTGACAAAAATCCGTTAGGATTTATTTGATATATTTGAGTAATTAAATAATTTATCCCCTTTAGTAAGATTTTTTTGTACTTTGAAATAGGTGTAAATTGACTGGTGTTTTACGTAAATAAGTTTTGATAAAAAAGACTTAATTTGATTTACTTTAATCAATCAATCGGGATGCAGATCTGGTAATAAATCGGCACCTCACAGCACGTGACATTAGGTTTCTTAACCGATGACAAAGTCCGAAAAATCACTTGTTTGGTTCGCCGAAATAAGATATCGATTCTGAATTTTGTTATTACCAGGTGTGTATCTGCTCAAATAATTCTACAAGTTAATTTTGAATAATGATATTTCAAATTTTCTATCAAGTAATTTATCTCTTTTAAATAATATTGAAAAGTTATTTCATAATGTAATAAAGTTAATTCATAAAGTTAATTAATAAAGTAATAAAGATAATTCATAAAGATAAATATATATTTTAAGTAATGTTAACGAATAAAGAAAAATAAGTATTTGAATTTAAATTGATTTCAGTTGATATTTTTCTGTACACTGCTATCTTTCTATCTATTGACTTGTTGTTTGGCAAACCCGAAATAAAATATCGACTGTATATTTTGTTATTACCAGCGCCAAGCCTCGAAGGAAAGTATAAGCTGAAATCTACCAGTCTAGGGCTAGATTCCCCAGAATCACAAATATGTAAAACGGAAAAAGGAGAATTCGCATTTCCACTTTGTGGAGGGAAAGGGGAGACAAGAACAATGCAAAGCCGTCTCTCCGTCTCTCCCCCTTTTCCTACACAACAGCAACATTTTTCAACATAACAGAATTGCGGAGACGAGTGGAGAGATCACGGTACCTCCGAGAGAAACCTTACTAACGGTACGTTAAAAGAAAAAAGAAGATATGTGAATAAAAAAGCCGCTACTGAGTAAAAAAAAATAGATGGATTGTACACAGTGTATATAAACTAGGAATTGAAGGTTTCAAAATAATGTGTCACCACCGAAAATCAATTATGAAGGCAGTATAGTACACATCAGGAGAATGATTAGAACATGCGAAAATAATTGCAACTTATTTGGATTCAAAATACGAAAGGAAGATGTATGCGTAGATATCCAGGAGATAAACGGACAAATTAAAAAAAAGCTGCACAGATTCAACAAAGTGAAGATGTAGACAAGGAGTAGGATGTATATAGTAATTGAAGAATATTTAGATTCCGAAGAAGATCAGATGAAACAAATTGTGACGATAATTCAAAGTGAAAATTTCAAATAGAACTTCAATTTTTGTGTAAATAATGTATGTATGTTTCTTATTTTCAAGCTTTGGTCTTGTACAGAAAATGTCATTTTTTCGATTTCGTTAATAGTTAAATAGCGCCAAAATTTGAAATTTTAAAATAATTAGTAGACAATTTAAAATATAAGTTATAAGTTGCAATATCAAATAAGAATAGTTTTAATTTATTTATCCAGAATTTATACAGTTTTAAAATAATTCCCTAATATTGTAAATATGAATCTGACAAAGAAAATTAAAATATATTTTTATGAAATAGCAAAATGGCTAAGATATAACATTATGAAATAGTAAGACATTAAGATTTTGAAATAATAAAAAAATAAATACCGAAATAAATAAGATAATGAAATAGCAAATAACAAAAAGAAATAAGTAAAAAAAATCAAGTTGAAAATGATAACCGAAAAAAAAAAGATTTAATATGATTGAAATAGAAATGAAATAGACATAAGTAAAACTGATAAACGAAAAACAGATACAAATGTAAATGAATTTTAGATATATCTATGTAAAGTGTAAGAAGTAAGGTGTTGTTCAAATTCTATAAACTTAAATGGGCAGATAACTTTAAATTAAAACGAAGTAGTTTGCGTTATCCTTTATGTATGATATAGAGAACTGGCAACAATTGTTGCAATCCTGAAATTTCACTTTAATCTGTAGGTTTAATATTGTTGGTTCCCTTAATGTACAAATGAAGTAAGGAGCCGTTGAGCTCAATAATAAAATGCCTATACGGTAAAATTGATGTAGAGTGTCCGTGAGACAAAGTTTTGAATAAATATATAGTTAGTTAGTGCACTTAATGTAATTGTGTCGCCGTTTTTGCTTTGTGCTCTATAGTGATTGCTGTTAATATTAAGTTAGATATAATGTTTGCATTTTCCTTTAAGAGAATAAAAGATAGATTTCATTATAAGAATTTTAAACGAGACTTGACAGGCAATCAAACTCTATAAAATTAGTGATAGTGTGGAACGTCGACTCCACACATATACGTATTAAAATTTTATATAAAGTCTCTTAAAGATTAATTTGATATTAAATAGAGAACTTAGCAGGTAATCAGATGCATAGATAATATATAGATAGCATAATAAACTTGCCTGAACACAAATAAATAAAGAGATGAAGAAATGAAGTGAAAAATACAAGGATAAATAAATGTAATACAAGGATAAATAAATCTAAATAAATAAATGAATAATGAAATAATAATGTTGAACGTGCGTTGAACTCAATATTTTCCTACTAGATTTGAAAGATCATTGATTTAGCATATGTAATAAAAAAATAAATAGATAAATAAATGACTAGATGTCTAAAAAAAGATAAATAGATAAAGAAAGTCAACAATGAAAATAGCGATAAAGCACAAACAAGTTAATTATGAAAATGTAAAAATGAATATTTAATTAATACTGTAGTTGGACATTGTATTTGGTTTTGGAAAAAACCGAGGTTAGTGACCTAGGTGACTAAATAAGATACCGGCAAAAGAAATTTTGGGCAACCACCAGAGATTAGGCACGCCCAGTTCGTACAAACCAATAGAGGACGGCTACAAGTATGCTGTTTGACATGCCATGAGTAGAAATATTGCTTGTCAAGTAGTCAAGGCAGTCTACAACAGGGGCATGGTCACTCAGCGAAAGACACAAAATAATAATATCAATAATGTTGAAGTGTTAGAAATGAAAAGCCGTAATAGATGAATCGTCTAATAAAGAATAAAGTAACAATTTCAAAAATACTTAGTTTGAATATTAAAAAAAATTGATATGTCTTATTTCACACAATGTTATACTAAGCAAGGCAGTTTGCCAGCTTATGAAAAAGTTGCAAATAATTTTGCCATCTTAAATAAATAAAACGTATAAGATATTAAACTAAAAGTTTGATTAATGAAATTTTATGTTTTGAAATGAATTAAAATTGCGGGAGCAATTTTGTTCGAACAACGGAGATATGTAATGGTGCTAAAATACGTGAAATATATTAAACTAAAATTTTGATAGATAAATATTTTGAAATGATTAAAATTAGATTTTAGAACTTTAGAGTGAGAAAGAATAAAATCATTTTCCATAGAAAAAAGATAATCGGTTTGTAAATAAATAAGCAATATAGATGAATTAATGTCGCCTTTTTAGAAAGAAACCTTATGTAATTATTATGTAAAAAGTCCAAGATAAAAAGACATAGAATAATAGAAATTGACAAAAATCCATTAGGATTAATTTGACATATTTGAGTAATTAAATCATTTATCCCCTTTAGTAAGATTTCTTTGTACTTTGAAATAGGTGTAAATTGACAGGTGTTTTACGTAAATAAGTTTTGATAAAAAAGACTAAATTTGATTTACTTTAATCAACCAATCGGGATGCAGATCTGGTAATAATTCGGCACCTCACAGCACGTTACGCTAGGTTTCTTAACCGATGACAAAGTCCGAAAAATCACTTGTTTGGTTCGCCGAAATAAGATATCGATTCTGAATTTTGTTATTACCAGGTGTGTATCTGTTCAAATAATTCTACAAGTTAATTTTGAATAATGATATTTCAAATTTTCTATCAAGTAATTTATCTCTTTTAAATAATATTGAAAAGTTATTTCATAATGTAATAAAGTTAATTCATAAAGTTAATTAACAAAGTAATAAAGATAATTCATAAAGATAAATATATATTTTAAGTAATGTTAACGAATAAAGAAAAATAAGTATTTGAATTTAAATTGATTTAAGTTGATATTTTTCTGTACACTGCTATCTTTCTATCTATTGACTTGTTGTTTGGTGAACCCAAAATAAAATATCAACTGTATATTTTGTTATTACCAGGGCCAAGCCTCGAAGGAAAGTATAAGCTGAAATTTACCAGTCTAGGGCTAGATTCCCCAGAATCACAAATATGTAAAACGGAAAAAGGAGAATTCGCATTTCCACTTTGTGGAGGGAAAGGGGAGACAAGAACAATGCAAAGCAGTCTCCCCTTTTCCTACACAACAGCAACATTTTTCAACATAACATATGTAACCCGCATACTTTTTAGTCATTTTTTCACCAAACAAAGCTGAAAAATAAGGATATTTATGTATCTGGCATAATTATTTTACTTGATTTTTACCAATAAAGCTTAAAATAAAGGAATTTATGTTACCGGTATATTTATTTTAGTCAATTCTTAACAAACAAAGCTTAAAATAAGAGAATTCATGTTCCCGGCATATCTAATTTTGTGAATTTTTATCAAATAAGCTTAAAATAAGGGGATTCATATACCCGGCATATTTATTTTAGTCAATTTTTACCAATCAAAGCTTTAAATCAGGGAAGTTATGTACCGGACATACTTACTTTAGTCAATTTATACAAAACAAGACTAAAGGAAATTTATGTAGCGATCATATTTTTTAGTCATTTTTAACAAACAAAGCTGAAAATACGGAAATTTACGTACCCGGCATAAATATTTTCATCAATTTTTACCAATAAAGCTTAAAATAAAGGAAATTATGTTCCGGGTATATTCATTTTAGTCAATTTATACCAAAGAAAGCTGAAAATTAATGCATTTATGTACCTGGCATATCTATTTTAGTCAATTTTTACCAAAGTAAGCTTAAAATAAGGGAATTGATGTACCCGACATATTTATTTTAGTCATTTTTTACAATTTAAAGCTTTAACAAAGGGAAATTATGTACCCAACATATTTTTTAGTCATTTTCCCCAAACAAAGCTGAAAATAATGCAACTTATGTACCCAGCATAATTTTTAGTCATTTTTTTTTACCAAGCAAAGCTGAAAGTAAGGAATTTTATGTACCTGGCATATTTGTTTTAGTGAATTTATACCAAACAAAGCTGAAAATAAGGGCATTAATGTACCCGGCATATTTATTTTACTAATTTTTTACCAAATAAAGCTTAAAATAAGGGAATTTATGTATTTTAGTTAATTTATGCCAAACAAAGCTGGCATTAAGGGAATATGTACCCCGCATATTTATTTTAGTCAATTTTTACCAAATTCATGACCCGGCGTATTTAATTTAGTAAATTCTTACCAAATTAATCTTAAAATAAGGGCATTAATGTATCCTGCCTACTTATTTTAGTCAATTCTAACCAAATAAAGTTTAAATAAAGATAATTTATGTACCTAGCATATTGGTTTTAAGCTTAAAATAAGGGAATTCATATACCCAGCATATTTATTTTAGTCAATTTTTACCAATCAAAGCTTTAAATAAGTTATGTACCCAGCATATTTATTTTAGTCAATTTTTACCAAACAAATCTGAAAATAAGGGAATTTATGTATCCAGCATATTACTTTACCTATAAGAGCTTAAAACCCAGCATATTGGTTTTAAGCTTAAAATAAGGGAAGTCATATACCCGGCATATTTATTTTAGTCAATTTTTACTAGTCAAAGCTTTAAATTAATTATGTACCCAGCATATATATTTTAGTCATTTTTTACCAAACAAAGCTGAAAATAAGGGAATTTATGTACCCTGCTTAATTTTTTTAATCGATTTTTACCAATAAAGCTTAAAATAGAGAAATTTATGTTACCGGCATATTTATTTTAGTCAATTTTTAACAAACAAAGCTAAAAATAAGAGAATTTATGTACCCGGCATATCTATTTCAGTGAATTTTTATCAAAGTAAGCTTAAAATAAGGGAATTGATATACCTGGCATATTCATTTTAGTCAATTTTTACCAATCAAAGCTTTAAAAAAGGGACGTTATGTACCGGACATATTTACTTTAGTCAATTTATACCAAAGGAGGCTTAAGATAACGGAATTTATGTACCCACCATATTTTTTCAGTCATTTTTAACAAACAAAGCTGAAAATACGGAAATTTATGTACCCGGCATAAATATTTTCATCATTTTTTACCAATAAAGCTTGAAATAAAGGAATTTATGTTCCCGGTATATTCATTTTTCTCAATTTATACGAAACAAAGCTGAAAATAAGGGAATTTATGTACCCAGCATGTTTATTTTAGTCAATTTATACCAAACAAGGCTTAAAATAAGGTCATTTATGTACCCAGCATATCTATTTTAGTCAATTATATTAAACAAAGCTAAAATCGGGGAATTTATGCAACCCGCATATTTTTAAGTCATTTTTTACCAAACAAAGCTGAAAAATAAGGATATGTATGTACCCGGCAAAATTATTTTAATCAATTTTTACCAATAAAGCTTAAAATAAAGAAATTTATGTACCCGGCATATTTATTTTTAAATTAGTCAATTCTTAACAAACAAAACTTAGAATAAGAGAATTTTTGTACCCGGCATATCTATTTTAAGTGAATTTTTTATCAAAGTAAGCTTAAAATAAGGGAATTGATGTACCCGGCATTATTTTTTAGTCAATTTTTACAATTAAAAGCTTTAACAAAGAAAAATTATGTACCCAGCATATTTTTAGTCATTTTTTCCCAAACAAAACTTGAAAGTATGGAACTTATGTACCCGGCATGATTTTTTAGTAATTTCTTTTACCAAACAAAGCTGAAAGTAAGGAATTTTATGTACCTGTCATATTTGTTTTAGTGAATTTATACCAAACAAAGCTGAAAAGAAGGGCATTTATGTACCCGGCATATTTATTTTACTAATTTTTTTACCAAATAAAGCTTAAAATAAGGGAATTTATGTATTTTAGTTAATTTATGCCAAACAAAGCTGCCATAAAGGGAATATGTACCCCGCATATTTATTTTAGTCAATTTTTACCAAATTCATGACCCGGCATATTTAATGTAGTCAATTTTTACCAAATTAATCTTAAGATAAGGACAATAATGTATCCTGCCTATTTATTTTAGTCAAGTTTAACCAAATAAGGCTTAAAATAAGAGAATTTATGTACCCAGGATATTGGTTTTAATCTTAAAATTAGGGAATTCATGTACTCGGCATATTTATTTTAGTCAATTTTTACCAATCAAAGCTTTAAAGAAATTATGTACCCAGCATATTTATTTTAGTAAATTTTTACCAAACAAAGCTGAAAATAAGAAAATTTATGTACCCAGCATATTTTTTAGTCATTTTTTACCAAACAAAGCTGAAAAATAAGCAAATTTAAATACCCTGCTTAATTAATTTAATCGATTTTTACCAATTAAAGCTTAAAATAAGGAAAATTTATGTACCCGGCAAGTTTATTTTAGTCAAATTATACCAAACAAGGGTTAAAGCTGAAAATAAGGAAAATATATGTACCCAGCATATTTATTTTAGTCAATTTTTACCAAACAAGGCTGAAAATAAGGGCATTTATGTACCCAGCATATTTATTTTAGTCAATTTGTACCAAACCAGGCTGAAAATAAGGGCATTTATGTACCCAGCATGTCTATTTTAGTCAAATTATACCAAACAAAGCTGAAAACAAGGGCATTTATGTACCCAGCATGTTTATTTCAGTCAATTTATACAAAACAAGGCTTTAAATAAGCTCATTTATGTACCCAGCATATTTATTATAGTCAATTTATATCAAACAAAGCTAAAATAAGGGAATTTATATACCCTGCATACTTATTTTAGTTAATTTCTTACTAAATTCATGTACCCGGCATAGTTATTTTAGTCAATTTTTAACAACCAAAGCTTAAAATAAAGGAATTGATGTACCCGGCATATTTATTTTATTTAATTCTTTACAAACAAAGCTTAAAATAAGAGAATTTATGTACCCGGCTTATCTATTTTAGTGAATTTTTATCAAATTAAGCTTAAAATAAGGGAATTCATATACCCGGCATATTTATTTTAGTCAATTTTTACCAATCAAGGCTTTCAATAAGGGAAGCTATGTACCCAGCATATGTTTTTAGTCATTTTTTTACCAAACAAAGCTTAAAATAAGGGAAATTATGTACCCAGCATAATGTTTTAGTCATTTTCTACCAAACAAAGCTGAAAGTAAGGAAATTTATAAACCTAGCATATTGGTTTTAGTCAATTTTAAACCTGGAAAAATTAGATATAAAAGAAAATTTATTTCACCTATAAATGTATAAATAATTGCCGGAACAACCCAAAGCATCATGCTATTTGTAATAATGTAGGCATCTATGTTTGTTTAATGATGAAGTGAGTCGTGTTAGCATTTCATACTAATCACAAATCTTTTGTTTTTGAAGTGGAATAAAATTAAATGAGCAGTGTTTTATTTGTAAGAAAGGTGCTAAAATTTTGCTTTTCTTTAGTCTGCAGATATGTTGAAAGGTAAAAATGTATTCTACTTAAAGGATAAACGTGCTATAACTATATAATATCCATATTTTGAGTTTATATATACATTATACAGGAAATATACATCTTATCAAACAAATAAGTAATAATTCTAGAAAACTGAAAATTGCCATTTGTGCACATTTCTGGATACAATGTAACTCATTGAAGGATTCTGATTTTACCAAACAGATCTCCTCTGAGTCAGGTATAGCAAAATTTATACCCCAAATCAAATAAAACATTTTAGAATTGAAGGCATGAATATTTAGAATTTTTCCCAAATTTTCAGAGGTACATTTGCTTATTTCGACTTTCACGTCATTGTTTCGTCTTTGTTTTTTTGCCATGTCTTTGGACTTCGAATTTTGTAGTCATTGCTTTCCTTGTTCCTTCGGTATTTTAATGCCGTTGTTTATTAAACTAGCAGAAGATGTAAGCAAACTATTGTGGCCTCAATTTGTTGTTATAACATTATAAAATATTATTACAGAAGGAATCAGAGGAAATAATATTAAGATTTTTATGATCCATACATTTTAATGTCGAAAAATTGAAAATATTGAAAATAACAAAAATGAACATTAGAAAAAAAGATGATATAAAAGGAAGGCTTTGGACTTTAATGATGTTATTTTTCAACTTTGAGTGACAACGTATTAGTAAGGTACAAAAGGTGCACGAGAGTACCAAAGTTGCTGATCTTAAAAGAAACGACCCCCCCCCCCCCTCAAAGAATTTGTACGTTTCACCATTTTACATGAGAGATATACATTTTTTGTATCACCACATAATACAGAAGGCATACATTCCCTAACTTAGTGATATGACAAACCATTCGTAATATATTCATAAAACTCCTTCAAGTTCTAGAATCTCAAAAACTTTTATTGATATCCTGATCAATATAATTTTCATTTCAACTTATAACGACTAACTTTTAAGATTAATCGCATTTTTTTTTTTGTAAAAATGAGATTAAATCGTCCAAAAGTAGTTTGAATGTATGTTTGCACTAAAACCTGCATCATCGGAAATTTACTTCTACATTAAAATGACATTTTTGTATTTTGGAGAACAATTTAGCGGTTATTTGTTGAATATCAAAGATTATTTCGTAAATATTCAATGTAAATAAACATGTATTCTCTAAAAAATATAAATAATCATTATTTTTTTTTTTCTGCTCCGAGATTTTTTCTCATTGCAAAATAATGTAGATCAGGGAACATAAAAAAAATAAATTTTCCCTTTTGCCTCTTTTTGTATGAATTATTTGCAAAAACGCCCCAAAAGACGTTATTTCTATGTAGGTATCTATGTTTAATTAAAGGTAAAAATATGTCACATTTCATACTAATTACAAAAAAGTATCGCTTTATTTGAATTAAAGTAACTGAGATTGATTTATTTGCAATAAAGGGGTTGAAATTTAGCATTTGTTAAATCAGCAGATTTGTTCAATTGTAAAAAAAAGTATTCTGCTTAAAGGAAATGCATGTTATGATGATATAAAATTCATATTTTGAGTTAATATAAACATTACATAGGGAATATACATCTTACAACAAATCAGAAAAAAATGCAGAAAAGTGTAATATTCGATTTTTTGGACATTTTTGGATATAAGGGCCAAACTGAGCTCACTTAAACAATCCTATTTTACTAAATAGGTCTCCGTGCGATAAGTACAGTAAAAGTTATACCCAAAATCAAATAGGACATTATATTTCAGCATTTACATGATGACTATTTACATGTTTTCCTAATTTTTATGGGAAGTGGTGCTCATTTGGACATTTGATCAAATAGCAGAAGTTCTATACAAATTATTATGGTCTTAGTTTGGATTGACGGTTCGGTTCTCAATTACTTTGTTGTTATGACATCATAAAACATTATTACATCGGCATTTAAAGGACACATATTCAGATTTCTACGCTCATTACATTTAACGTTCATTACATTTTACAACCCTTAAATGTCGAAAAATTTGAAAATATTGTATACATGGAAAATTCCCAGTTCTTTTTTCAAAACTTTTGACATAAAAAAGTCTTTGGACTTTAATGGTGTTATCTTTTTAACTTTTTGCTACAACTCATTAGTTAGGTACAAAAGTACAGAGACAATACTAAAGTTGTTGATCTAAAAAAAGTACATATACGTTTTTTATATTCCCACACAATACAGAGGGTATGAAATGCCAACATTTATATTAATGATATGACGATTCATTGGAAATATATTCACAAAACTCTTTAAAATTCTCGAATCTCAAAACTCGAATTTTTATTGTTATCATCACAATATCATTTATATTACAATTTATAACGACCAATCTCAAACGATTAATTGCAATTATTTTCTAAATAGGATATTACAACGTCCAAAATTATTTTTACTGTATGTTTGAACTAAAATTGCTTCATCAGAAAATTACTTCTTACATAAAAACGATATTTTTGTGTTTTTGAGAACAATTTAGATTATTTCGAAAATGTATTCTCTAAAAGATTTAAATAAACAATATTTTATCTGATCCGAGACATAATTTCGTTTTCTTCTCTAGAGATAACGTAAACCTGGAAAAAAAAATATTTTGCCTAATTTGTATAAATAATTGCCGAAATGCCCAAAGACAAGACGTTATTTCTACTCATGTAGGTATTTGTGTTTAGTCAATGGTAAAATTATGTCACATTTCATACTAATCAAAAAAAGTAGCTTTTGAAGTAAAATAAAATTGAATAAGCAGTGTTTTATTTGTAAAAATATACTCTACTTAAAGGGAAGGCAATGATAAAAGGATATAACATCTATATTTTGACTTTATATATACATTATAAAGGAAATATACATCTTAAAAGCAAACAAATCAGTAGAAATTTAAGAAAACTGTAAATTCCCATTTATTCACTTTTTGGATACAACGGCCAAATGAAGCTCATTGAAACATTCACATTTTACTAAATGGGTCTCCTGTGAGTCAGGTATAGTAAAATGTATACCCAATATAGCATAAAACATTTCATTTTAGCGTTTAAAGTATTAATATTTAGAATTTTTCCAAAATTTTTAGAGGAGGGGGTGCTTATTTTGATAACAGAAGATGTAAACAAGTTATTTTGGTCTCAATGTGTTGCTATATCATCATAAAACTTTATCACATAGGCAATCAAAGGACATATTCAGATTTTTACGATCCAAACATTTTAATGTCGAAAAATTGAAAATATTAAAA
>MJUU01042836.1:12764-30568 GCA_002080025.1 Modiolus philippinarum
AAAAAAAAATGGGTTGACAGAAAAAGAATTGTTTGAACTTAATGGTGTTATTTTTTTTTTCAGCTTTGTGTCACAACTGATTAGTTTGTTACAGAAAAAGACACAAAAATACCGAAGTTGCTTATCTTCAAGGACACAAGCAAAAAAAATCGTCATTTCCCCCATTTTCAGAGGACAGGAATGCATTTTGTTGTATCCCACACAATACAGAAGGTGTAAAATTACCTAACTTATATTAATGATAAAAAAATCCATTCGTAATATACTAACAAAACTTTTTCAAATTCTACAACCTTAACAATCCCAATTTTATTGATATCATTATAAATAGCATTTTCATCTCAACATTTAACTTTAATAACTAGTATTTTGTAAAAAGGAGATTACATCGTTCAAAATTAGTTTTATTGTATGTTTGCACTAAAAACTGCCTCATCGAAAACTTACCTTAAAAAAACACTTTTGTATTTTGGAGAACAATTTAGAGATTATTTGTTGAAGACGAAATATTCTTCAGTGAGTATCCAAATGTAAATGAAAAAGTTTTCTCTAAAAGATTTAAATAAACGTTATTTTATCTGATCCTTTTGTTACTGCGAAATAACATAAATCAGGAAAAACTAAACATCATTAAATCTGCATTCTGCCATTTTTATATAAATAATTGCTAGAACGACCCTAGGCATGCTTTGAGTTGTTATTACTCCCCTTTTTGTCGTTGTCTCTTGGACACATTCCCCGTTCCGTTCTTTTTTCTATGCTGTTATTCGTTCTGATGAACTTATCACTGTTTAGTTAATTTGAAAAATAAGTTCTCATTTACTACAAATCACAAATCAGTAGCCTTTGAAGTGAAAGAATGTTAAATCAGCAGTTTTTTATTTGTAAGAAAGGGGTTAAAATGTTGCATTTCTTAAGTCTGCAAATTGGACCAAATTAAAAATGTATTCTGTTTAAAGGTAAGACATGCTATAATTATATATTATCCAGAGTTTGAGTTTATATATACATTCTATATAGGCCATGGGCTGAAATCACTTTCCGTGCACCCCCCACTTCCCATTTAGATCGTTTTTTTCAGTCCTCCTATATCCCCTCTTCAAAATAAAACATGTTAACTCGAACATAACCTGCACGCAGAGACAGCATAGGGCCACTTTATAGTACACCGCGAAAAATTCTTGAATTTTCGTTTTAACCTAAATTTCATCCTTTAAGCTCCATAATTATTTAATGATATGTAATATGTAGTGAAATGTGGCATCAGATTAAAGCTTATTTAATATGCTTTACAATGAACACAAGTTTGGGCACTTTACGCCACTTTTATGATCTGGGGACACAAAAAATATACCCCTACCCCTGCAAAAAATAGCGAAAATGACAATTTTCGGGTGTCAATTCCTTTCAGATCAGCAACCCTTGTCATTTGATCTAGTTTTTTTGCCTAACTTATCTGTTGTCATACAATGTTTGAAAATCAAACCATTAATGTCCACATTTTTTTTATTTTCGGTATAAAATTTTTGAAAAATGGGAATTTTCGGAATTTTAGAATAATAATGATTTCTGATATATTAGCAACAAATCGTGTGCAAACATTTAAGTTTCAGACGTCTTATAGGTTCAGAAATGTCAAAAATAGCACCCCTCCCCATAAAAATTAAGGGAAAATATGAAACATGTAGGTCTAAATGATGAAAGAATAATGTTTTATGGAATTTTAGTGTGTATTTCACTAAAGCTGACATGCAGAAGATCATTTAAGTAGATTTAAAAGGTCTCTTTATGATTCTTCTGTTCGAAATTGTATGCAAAATGGGAATTTTCCGTTTTTCAGAATTTCTGCTGTTTTGACTTTGAGATGCAAATACATCATTAAATTTATAAATAACTTGAAAATATTGATTAGATATCCTTTCATTATATCTAAGCCATAAGAAAATATGTTTTACAGCATTTTTAGAGTAACTACAGTCTCATAAATTACAAACATATAACCCTTTACCACATATATTCGACACTATTTATTTAATTTTATTAAGCTTGAAAAGCATAAACAATGGATAAAGGTTCAATAACATATCATTTCAAATACAAAAATACATAGAGACTCCCATATATCACAAATAAGATCAAGTGTGTGGTTTATGGGCAGTTATACAACAATTAAACTTTGAATTTTGTAAAATTCCGAAATGCTGAAAAATCCAATTTTTCACGAAAAGCGCCAAAAATATACTATTTTACCCATATTTTGGGGTTAAAATTGCATATTGCGATATATAAAATGCATTTTAAAAAAAGAAAGTAAAACATTAGTATGTTTTGTTAATATAAATCTACAGACATAGATATTCTGGGGATTTTTAAGCATAATTTCCTGGGGTAGGGGTAAAAGTTTCGGTATTTAGAGTCACATTGAACAACTCTTGTTCTTCTAAACATTGTTTTTATATAGCTTAAATATCGGTTAGAACAATGAATTGGCATATCTGCATATAAATCCTCCAGATTTGCCACATATAACTATTAAAAAGTGAATTTTGGACAAATGTGAAATGCTGAAAATTCCCATTTTTCATCAGTTCTGTAAAAAATTTTGATTTTAAGCTGACAAATGGGACTTTAAACGAAAAATCTTGATAGAAATTATACAACATTGTGATATTCAATGCAGATTATGTGTGTTTTGGTTATTTTCATGCGACAATAGTAAAAAGATCACTGTCCCAAGTCAGGAATATGTTGGTGACTGACTTGTCCGTGTCTTCTAATGAAATTTTAGTTTCTTGATATTTGGGTTATTGGATGTGGTTTGTTTCCATTGATTTATTCACTTTTTTACCTTTTTGGGGCCATTTAGGGCTTGCTATATGGTGTGAGGTTCCGTACTGTGTTGAAGACCGTACAATGACCCCTAGATTCTTTGTTTTGGGTCGTTTTAACCTGGATATGGGATGTTGTCTCCTTGACATTTACCGCATTTCCTTTCTTTTTCATATCATAGGGAAAATTTGTTGGGGTAGGGGTAGGTTTTTCGGAATTAGAGTCACATTAATCACTCCTTGTTTTTATAAACAGTGTTTTAAAACAACTTATGTATCGCTCAGAACAATTAATGGCATAGTTGCAGATGAATCCTCCAGATTTGACATATATTACGATTTAACAATGGACTTCGGAGAAATCTGAAATGTTGACAATTCCAATTTTTCATCAGTTTGGGCTAAATATTGAGTTTAAGTCAATAAATGGCTGTTAAAATACCGAATCATGATGTAATTCATGCAACATTGTCATATATAACACACATTTTGCGTGTTGTGGGTATTTTTATGCGAACTTAGACAAAAAATTGTTAGGGAAAATTTGTTGGGGTAGGTGTAAGATTCTCTGTATTCAGAGTCACATTAAACACCCCTTGATATTCTAAACACTGTTTTAAGACAACTCTTGTATTGCTTAGAACAATTAATTGGCATATCTGCAGATATAATATCAAGATTTGCCATATATAACGGGTTAACAGTGAAGTTTGGCCAAATCTGAAATATCGAAAAATCCTATTTTTCATCAATTTTGGGCATATTGTTAAGTTTAAGTCAACAAATGGCTGTTAAATTACCAAATCAGGATGTAATTTATGCTACATTGTCATATTCAACACACATTTAGCGTGTTTGAGTTAATTTCATGCGAACATAGACAAAATTATGACAATTTTAAGGAAAATATGTTGGGTAGGGGTAAGATTTTGGGTATTTTGAGACACATCAAACACTTCTTGTTTTTCTTAACAACGTTTTCAGACAACTAATATATCGCTTAGAACAATTAATTGGCATATCTGCAGATATATCATCCAGATTTGCCATATCTAACGGGTTAACAGTGAATTTTGGCCAAATCTGAAATGTTGAAAAATCCCATTTTTTATCAATTTCGGGCACAATATTAATTGTAAGTCAAAAAATGGCTGTTGAATTACGAAATCGCGATGTTAGTCATGCAACATTGTCATATTCAACACACAGTTTGCGTGTTTGAGTTAATTTGTTGCGAACATAGACAAAAAATTAACAATTTTAAGGAAATTTTGTTGGGGTTGGGGTAAGATTTTCGGTATTTTCAGTCACATCAAACACTTCTTGTTTTTCTTAACAATGTTTTCAGACAACTAATGCATCGCTTAGAACAATTGATTGGCATATCTGCAGATATATCCTCCATATTTGGCATATATAACGATTTAACAGTGAAATTTGGGCAAATCTGAAATGTTTAAAATTCCTATTTTTCATCAATGTTTATCAAAATACTGAGTTTAAGTCAACAAATGGCTGTTAAAATACGAAATCACGGTATAATTTATGAAACATTATGATATAAAACACACAGTTTGTGTGTTCTGGCTACTTTTATGCTTACAAAGACAAAACATTGACAATTTTACAGTAAATTTGTTGGGGTAGGGGTAAATTTTATTGATGTATGATGTTTATATTACATAAGAATGGTCATTATTTGTAATAGTTGTAAAGCCAATATAATAAGCTTTCATTTGATACCTATTTTAATAGTATTTGATTACTAAAAAGTAATCTTGGGCAAAAGGATGCAAAAACTGAGTCAAAATCGGAAATATTTAAAGATCAATTTATTTGGTCTATTTTAAAATAAAACTTTTTCCATTAAGAATATGTTAACATTATGTTAACATGTTTCATATTGAAGAAAATAGATTGAAAAACTAAAAAAATGTTCAGAATTGGGAATCGAGATGCACTCCGGGTTCTTTAGACAATCAAACTTACGCAATATCAATATCTAAATTTTCCTCAATATTTCATAGGGTGGGAGTACGCTTAATGGCGCTTTGGAAGGTATTTGGCATAGTAATTGTGAAAATTTGGGTTCTTTGTAAATCTTATACAATAAGCAATAATTTGATGCATAGTTTTTATAACTACGAAGCATTTGGTCAACATTTTGAAGCAACTGAAAGAAAAAACTTGAACGAAAAACGAAATTTTCCTTAGTTTCGGTAGGTGGCTCTAAAAATGGGCCCTATTCCACCAGTGCGTGCAGGTAATGCTCGTGTTAACATGTTTTAATTTGAAGAGGGATGTATGCGGACTTAAAACATTAATATTTTACTAAATAGGTCTTCTGTATGTCGAGTATAGTAAAATGTATACTCAAAATAAAATAAAACATTATTTTTCAACATTAAAAGTATGAATATTTAGAATTTAAGCAATTTTTTAGAGGTAGGGCTCTCATTTTGACATTTGTGAAATAAACGAGAGAATGAAAAATTGTAAACAAACTTATTGGGTCTCACTATGTTGTTATAACGTCCAAAAATTTTACATAGGCAATTAAACGACATACATTCAGATTTTACGATCCTAACATTTAAACGTCGAAAAATTGAAAATATTGAAAATACCGAAAATGCCTATTTTTTTCAACATATTTGACATTAAGAGAAGTCTTTGGGTATGAATGATGTTATTTTTTTTCAATTTTATGTCACAACTGATTAGTTAAGTAGAAAAAGTACAGAAAAATACCAAAGCTGTTCATCTTAAAGGAAATTAGTTCAATGAAATCGTCACTTTCATCATTATTGAAAAAGAGAGACACAATTTTTGTGTCCCCACAAAATACAGAATGCACAAAATTCTTTAACTTATATTAATGATATAAAAATTCATAGCAAAATTCCTTCAAATTCTAAAATCTTAAATATTCCCGTTTTATTGATATCATTAACAACAACTTATAACAACTAACTTCAAAAGATGAATCCCAATTATTTTGTCAAAAGGAGATAACATTGTCAAAGATTAGTTTTAATGTAAGCTTGTCCTATAACTGCCTCATCGAAAACTTACTTTTAACATTAAAAGACATTTTTGTATTTTGGAGAACAATTTAGAGATTATTAGTTGAATATCAAAGATCATCTAGTGAATATCCAAATGAAAATAAAAATGTCCTCTCTTAAAGATTTGAATAAGCATTATTTTATCTGATCCTAGACATAATTTTGTTTTCTCATTGCGAAATCATGTAGATCAAAGAAAATTAAAAACCAGAAAATTTCCATTTTGCCTTTTTTTTGTATAAATAATTGTCGGACTGATAAAAGGCATGATGCTATGTATACTTATGTAGGTACCATTTTTAGTTAATGGTAAAAATAAATCACATTTCACACTAATCACAAATCAGTAGCTTCTGAAGTAAAATAAAATTAAATACACAGTGTTTTAGTTGTAAAAAAAGGGCTGAAATTTTGATTTTGTTACGACAGACGATTTTTTCAAAAACAACGGCAGTAGAATACGGAAGGAACAAAGGAAGTGATGATTACAAAAATCGAATTCAAAAGACATGGCAAAAACGGCAACAGAGAAAAACAAAAACAAAACAAGGACATGAGACAGCCACAATAGACGAAAACAAAAAAAGACTACATTTAGAACTAAGGCACTCATAGTGTGAACTCCCATGAAAACCGGGAGTGACATCAGGTGCTCCGAAGGGTAAGCATGTCCTGCTCAACTCTTACCCTTCGAAGCACCTGATGTCACTCCGGCTTTCATGGGAGTTCACACTATGAGTGCCTTAGTTCTTAATGTCGAAAAGACATAAGTTGTCGAAATATGCAAAAACAAAATTAACATTAAATTTGGTATATTGTTATTTGTCAATATGTTTTATTTCCAAGAAAATGTTTTTAAAGACTCAAAGTAATTTTCAGAATTGGAAATTGTGTTGCACTTTTGGTTCTATATACCATCAAATTTGCTCAAATTCAAGGTAAACATCAAACTTTTCGCCAATACTTCATAGGGTATTTCATTTCTCTGTGGGGTATAAAAATTGTAAAACATCGCTCGAGGTGTAAAGCTTATGCAATAAGCTATCACTTTATTCATCTTTAATTAATTTGAAGCATCGGTCAAAATTTTGAAGCAACTGCAGGAAAAATTTGGGTTAAAACATAATGTTCACACATTTTGTGGGTGGGTCAAAGAATGAGCATTATTCAAAGTTATCCGTATAGATAAAAATTGACTGTTGATTTTTCAACGATAATCAGGTCATGACCAAATCTACCCGTATTCTTTGCATTGATATGAAAAAATTATATGTCACTGAACTGAAAAGCATTTTTTTATTCTCCTTTTTATCTTCAATTTTCAAGAATCACTTTGTCCGCCTCTTAGAAAAAATGAATCTGACGTCATACTTCAGATTTCCCGCAAAAAGTTCATTTGGACAGTTGAACGAAGAGAACATTTTTCTAGCCGTCAAAAGTACCGAATATACTGACAGTCTATATGTGTACATTCTCTCAAGATCTAAATTCAATAAATATGTTCCATCAAAGGGTAAAGAAGTGCTGTACTTTCAAATGATCGGACATTGACGGAAAGTGTATTTCAGAGTGGTTTATATGTGCTGTCTTAAAAAAACAACGAATCGATCCATATTATTATTGAAATACGCCAGGTGGTAGCCAAAAAATGAACCAAAATTTGTTGTGATGAATAATGGTTTTGCCGTTATTTAAGCAAAACCAGTACGTTATTTGAATGTCCGGGGGCGTCAATCGTTTGTTTGACGGTCAAAAATGCAGTTTACAGGGGACGCGTAGTGTAGCTTGTGAACGGAAATTTTGACTATCAAGTCTAGATTGACGAACCCGGAATTTCGAATAATGAACTGTTATTGCGGTTCTAACGCAACCAAACAATTCCGTGTTTTACTTGGATTTAATGTAGTTTTAAATGGACAAAGAATCATACTTGACAGGGAATCTGCTTCGTCGGAGGTATGTGCATCGTGAAATTGACGTTCAGTTTTGACAAATCAAACTGTCTATTACATAATTATTGCATTAAAATTCCGTATCATTGGTGTTTTGACAAATTTATGTTTACCGTTCCACTTTTTCACTTGATTTGATGGTCTTTCATCTTTTAAGTATTTTGTGTGTTCATTTCAGTAGTGCATGATGTAGGTGTTAGATGTATTGGAAAGACAAAATACTTTTGACTTTAGCTGTAACTCTGAAAACATTTTTTGTTTAAGTTTAGCCGTATTCAGAGACATGTTATGGTTTAAGTCATATACAGTATTTAGTAGACAACAACAGAAAATTTGGTTTTAGTAGTACCGAGGATAATAGAATGATGCGGGGTTCAGATTTTAGCTGTACTGATGAGGCAAATTGTTTTAAAAAGTCACCATGGTAAATGAAAGGATATGGAGTAAATGCAAATGAGACAATGTATCTAGAAATACATGGTAAAAACAAGCAATGGAACAACTCTTTTATTGTTATTCTTCATCTCGAAGTCAACATGAGGCCTTCAACAATAAGTTTTGCTCATAGTAAGTTCAAGACGGCACCAGCACCAGTTTGAGCGGAATTCTTTGCTAATTATCGAGCTGCAGTACCTCCATATGAAAATGAAAGGAAATGGGGTAAATGTCAAGGAGACAACATCGCATATCCAGGTTAAAACCACCAAAAATAAAGCATCTAGGGGTCACCGTACGGTCTTTAACACAGGGAGGAACCTCACACCATATAGCAAGCCCTAAATGGAACCAAAAAGTAAAAAAGTGAATAAATAAATGGAAACAAATCGCATGCAATAACCCAAATATCAAGAAACTAACATTGTATAAGAAGACAAGGACAAGCAAATGACCAACATATTCCTGACTTGGAACAGGCGCAAAAGTTGCGGTGGTGTTAAACTCGTTTTCTTGGATCCAAACCCTCCCCTATGTGTGGTGAATGGCTAAAAAATAAATACAAAAAAAGACTCACAATAAAAATCAAACTAGAAAAAAGTCCAACTTATCAAGACAAGTACCCTTACAATGAAGTACATAAAACATGAAGACAATACACACAGGTATTGTCCAGACAAATGCTAGCAGTTACTGTCAGCTAGCTAAGGACATTATTTCCGTTGACTATGATATCATGTTTTCATTGTTCATGGGTGCGGGATGGTCAACAAACGTTAATTAAACTGGCAAAGTTTTCTTACAATCACTGTCATTCTTTGCCCGACAAAAGCACCAATGTCTCAAGCTAGTGGACGGTTACAACATATAGACAAACACAGGGCACTCATCAAGTCGAATATAAGAAAACTTATGAAATAGTGAGATGTGGTACTTTTAATAGTTGGTCAGAATTACATTTCGTAATTACAAAAATAAATGCCAAAATTTGAAAGTATGTTTAGTATATTCATATGAGTAATTCTCACAAGTACACCATAATTGAAATATATAGAGAGTATACATCTCTCGCACGGGGAATCAATGTAATAAATCTTATATATTTTATGATAATCTTTTTAATAGCACGCATCATTTTTTGCTGTTTCATTATCCATATATGAAAGGATGTTTAAGCTTTATTTTCTTATATTTTTTTATTAACTCAAATCATGAAAAGCATGAAAAGTTATGCTCTAAGCTTTAACACATCAAAATTGTTCGCAGTTTATGTAAACGATGATTTAAACCAACGAATATTATCAATGAATGATATTTAAATCGAAAATAAATACATACAAATCAAGAGATCAATTTTCGAAATATTCATCCAATTTCCAAGACCTAAGTATCTTTCTGTGCTGTGCTACCGGTGTTTGAAACATTTGGGGTTAATGGTTCGAACGCAAATGTTTGCTCTGCTGAACTTGAGGAAATGTTTCTAAATGGTAATATTGAACGCAAAGAAAAGCTTTAATAAGCGCTTTTTTTCGCTATATTAAAACACAAACTTTTTTGTTGCATATATAATGGTGATATTGAACAATGGCGGTATGAAAACATTGAACATTTAATCTCTTCGAATTGAAACAGATGCCACTCGCCTGACAGCCGCAATAAATGTTCCCAAACGATGTGATTTGACTAACTCATGTTTTTTTTCTATCAAAACTGACAGTATCTTTGTATTTAGTAGATGGCAGAAGTTAAAACAAAACAATAGAGCATAACACAATATTCGTAATACTAGTCGAACCAGTGTCTCCAGTACTGGAAGTACCAGTATTTTATAGTATCTACAATACTGGTTGTACCAGTATTTTCCAGAATCAACAATACTGGTTTTACCAGAATTTTCCAGTATCTTCCAGTATCTGCACGACTAGTTGTACCAATATTTTCGAGTATCTTTCAGTATTTTTCAGTATCTGCAGTACTGATTTACCAGTGTTTTCTAGTATATTCCAGTATTGTACAATACTTGTACACATATATTATACTAGTATTTTACAATATTGATAGTACTAGTATTGTATTCATATTCTTCAACTTATCCGACAAAGTAATACAATGTGCTTGATTGTATATAAAATTTTGTCTGTTTGCTTATATATCCAATGACAAAGTGTTTTATTTGATATTGAAGTTGATGTCACAAACTCCAAAGATGGGTTTCTATAATTATCTGTGTATCTAGTGCTTTTACATTTAGAACAGACTGAAATACATGTACCACATCCGTGGCGAACCTAATTTGTCACCATACCTATTAAAAAATTATCCGTTTTTCTCCTTCCACCCAAATCGTTTTCGAAAGCGTGTCTTTGTCTGCTTCTTGGTGTTAGATTCCTAAATCAGTTTTCCTTTTCCTGTTACAGATTTTTCACGATTTTTAATAAACCGCCCTTCCAAGCCCTTTTATTTGGCGAAATAAAAAGCGGCTTCACGGATTTTCTAAAAGACGTCACAAACGTGTAAGGAAACAATATAAATGCGCTGTTGTATGCGTACAAACAATAGGCTGTTTGGTCTTTAAAAAAAGAGAAAAAAAAACATAAAAATTCCGCTGTCATTTTTGTTAAGATTTGAAATATTTTATGTTTAATTACTATTATCAAACTATCATTTACTTATAAGTTATACTCATGTGCGGATTCATTGGCGGGTTGAGAGCGAATTTGGTTGATTTCGGTTATATATCCCTTCGTATCTGGAAAAAAATCGTGAATTCTTTCGGCGAGATAATCACACTAATTACAGAATCGACTAAAACCTTTTATTTTCTTAAACATAATTATGTATATACTATACGGTCCATTCAACTTAGAAGGAATAGGCTTATGAGTACATTACGCAATTTTTGTCTGCAGACTTTAGGCATGTAGTATATCTTGAGAGAGTACAATGTGTGCCGACATGTACATGTTACGGCAAATATTGTCGTCCGAATCGACCCTGGTGATGTCTAACAGTGCACCTAATTAGGTATAATATGTATGTATATATTGTCGCCGACGATGATATGTACAGAGGTAACATTATGTGCCGTAGCAGATTTTATGTAGAAGCATTGCGAAAAACGTTCAAATTAAACGTTCATATAAACTTATGCCTTAGTGCAATGTTATTATAAACAACACTTTAGCTAAAGGCTTGTTTTGGCTTGTTGTAAAAATAATTTTCTCTTCACATCAATTGTATTAATATTCAAATTATTACCTTTTTGGTATATATGTTTATCTTCAAAAGTCTCAATACATGTTTATATAAACACGAAGAACAATCATTGTAATAAGTAAATAATAAAAATAAATACTTAGACGTATCATAACAAAAATTACATCCGTGACTTTATTATTAGATCATTTGTATGGCACGTAAAAATCACAAAAATGCGGGAAACATAGCTTTTCGTCGAGATGGAGGGTCTTTTGCACAAATTACTGGGTTTCTCTCTCATAGCAGCATCATTTCGATCGAGATCGATATTGTGGATTTTTCGGTGAGATCTCGCATCAGAAACCTAGTTCCTAATTAAAAACATAGTATATATACATAAAGAAACCAACTAATTTATGTGAAAAACTAAATCTCGATCGAGATTGTATGTTTTCGTACAGAGATGAAACATTTATAATAAGCAGTCACGACACGAGATGGAATCTCGAGTCAAACCTTTCAACTCACACAGAAACGACCAGTTATAATACAAAAACCATAATATACGATTATAACATGTCAAAATGCGCAAATAGATAAACCAAATTAACCTTCACTTCAGTACTTCGTTGTTTTACCAATAGGTCGATGCTTCTACTCGTGGACTCTTAGCCTCCAACGGAATTCGCAAACCCAATAGAAGTACTTCGAAGCTGACCCCAAACCGATTTATTTTAAAACTTTCAATGCAAAAAAAAGATATCTTTGTTTTTAATGTAGGAGTGTCTACCTCATTCACAGCTCTTCCTCGTTTATAGCCAAGTCCTTAGGTATTTCTGGCTTTTCTTTTTAGATACTATTGGTTATGTATCTCTGACACTTATTTCGGTTTAAGGGCTTCAAATGTTGTTTTTTTTTAGTATCCCTGACACTTATTTCGGTTTATGGACTTCAAATATTTTTTTTTCTTATTTGACCTGCTCTGAATTTATCAGGAAACGAATACCGAAGCAAAAAAGATGAAAGAAGGGATTCCAAGATAAAAGCATCCAAAATCTCGGCAATTCATACCCGACACGTCAACATGACAAAGACAAATCAAATAAACAAAACTGAACAAGAACGCCACAAGACTAAAGCACTAGAAGTGTGGACCCGTGCAAAAACTGAAGTATCATTGGCTGCTCCAAAAGGATAAGCATCATCTGCTCATCGAGTGGCATCCGTCAAACTGCTAGAACAAAGTCCGGTTTGTAACAAGTGGTGTTTGTCAGTCCGGTAGAAAAATTTTGATCCACCCTAATATATACAGTCCACCAAAAGTTAAGCATCACTTACTTTTTAAAGTTTCGCCAAGCAAACATTTTGAAAGCTCTATTTATAAAATTTGTATGATGACAAGGCCTAAAATGAAGCATGCAACGGAATTTTCTAGCTCTTGAAGAGATAATAGAAAATCCGATTTTCAAAACTAATGGAAAAACGATTCGTTGAGTTTGAGGTTTCCAGTCTCAACAATAGCTACAATATGGAGCATTGTGAGTTCAAATTCGCTACCAGACCATGCTAGAAGGGTAAATGTGTTACAATATTTCATAATTGTTAATTTCAGGCTTCAATGGACTGGTTTAATGGAATTGGAACGCATTCAAATTTAACCAAAGGAACACGAAGTGTTTTTACCTATAGCCCATGGGCGTGAATAACCCCCCGTGCAGCCCTCCACTTCTGAACCCCACCCATTTTTTTAAATTCAAATACATCCCCTCTTCAAAATAAAACATGTTAACACGAGCATAACCTGCACGCACTTGGGGAATTAGGCCCATTTCAGTTCCACCTACCGAAATTATGGAAAATTTCGTTTTTCGTTTAAGTTTTTCTTTCAGTTGCTTCAAAATGTTCACAAAATACCTTCAAGTTATAAAAAACAGGTATCAAATGAGCTTTACAAAGTACCCAATTTTGTACAATTTTCATGCCCAATACATTCCATAGCGCTATTAAACGTACCCCTACTCCAATGCAATATTGACGAAAAAACTGATATTTTCATTGAAATTGCATAAGTTTGATGGTCTAGAGGACCCGAAGTGCATCTCAATTCCCGATTCTGAAAATTGTTTTTAGCTTTTCAATCTAATTTCTTCAATATAAAACAGTTAAGACAATGTTAATATATTTTAAATGACCAAAATTTTATTTTCAAATATACAAAATACAGGGACCTTTGAATAATTTCGTTTTTGGATAAGTTTTGTCTTTGTTTTGCCTAATATTATTTTTAGTAAACAAATATCATTTAAAATAGGTATCAAATGAAAGCTTATTATATTTGCTTTACAACCATAATAAATAATAGCGGTTTTTAGGTAATATATACATATCATATAAACAAAACTTACCCCTACCCCAGTAAATTTACTCTAAAATTGTCGATTTTTTGTCTATTTTCGCATAAAAATAACCAGAAGACGCAAATGTATGATGTATAGGACAATGTTGCATAAATTGTATTATGATTTTATATTTTAACAGCTATTTGTTGACATAAACTCAATATTTTGTCCGAAATTGGTGAAAAATGGGAATTTTCAACATTTCACAATTGTCCAAAGTCTACTGCTCTATCGTTATTTATGCCAAATCTGGAGGATATTTCTACAACTATGCCAATAAATTGTACCAGGCGACACATTTGATGTCTTAAAACATTGCTAAGAAAAACAAGGGGTGTTAAATGTGACTCTGATTACAGAAAATCTTATCCCTACCCAAACAATTTTTACCTGAAATTGTCAATTTTTGTCCATGTTCACATAAAAATAACAAGAACTCGCATATGTGTTGTATGACAATAATACATGAATAACATCCGAATGTGGTATTGTATTACAACAGCCATTGGCCGACTAAAACTCAAAATTTCTCCAAAAATTGATGAAAAATGGGAATTTTCAACATTTCAGATTTGTCCGTATTTCATCGTTAAATCGCATTATATGTCAAATTGGTAGAATATATCTGCAGATATGCCATTTAATTGTACTGAGCAATACATAATTGTCTTCAAACATTGTTAAGAAAAGCAAAGAGTGGTATATGTGACTCTAAATACCGAAAATCTTACCCCCACTCCAACTAATTTTCCCTGAAATTGGTGATTTTTGGTCGCATAAGAATAACAAGAGCATGCCAAATGTGTGTTGTATATGACAATGTTGCATGAATTACATCATGATTTGGTATTTTAACAGTCATTGGTCGATTACAACTCATCATTTCTCCCCCAACAGCTATTTGTTGACATAAACTCAATATTTTGTCCGAAATTGATGAAAAATGGGAATTTTCAACATTTCAGATTTGTCCAAGGTCCACTGCGATATCGTTATATATGCTCAATCTGGAGTATATATTTGCAACTATGCCAACTAATTGTACTAAGTGACACATTGGTGTCTTTAAACATTGCCAAGAAAAACAAGGAGTGTTAAATGTGACTCTGATTGCAGAAAATGTTACCCCTACCCCAACAGATTTTCCCTGAAATATGTGTTTTTTGGTATATGCTCGCATAAAAAAAAAACAACAACATACGAAATGTGTGTTGTATATGACAATATTGCATGAATTACATCATGATTCGGTATTTTAACACCCATTGGTCGCCTAAAAATCAATATTTCTCCACAAATTGATGAAAAATGGGAATTTTCATCATTTCAGATTTGTCCATAGTTAACTGTTAAATCGCAATATGTATCAAATCTATAGAATATATCTGCAAATATGCCAATTAATTGTTCTAAGCGATACATTAGATGTCTTAAAACATTGTTTAGAAAAACAAGGGTTGTTGAATGTAACTCTAAATACTAAAAATCTTACCCCTACCCCAACACATTTCCCCAAAATTGTCAATTTTTTTGTCTATGTTGGGATAAAGATAACAACCAGACGCAAGTTCTGCGATGCATATAACAAAGTTTCATGAATATTATCATGATTTGGTATTTCAAATCCCAGTTGTCAGTTGAAACTCAATATTTTGTCCAAAATTGATGAAAAATGGAATTTTTTAGCATTTCAGATTTGTCTAAAATTCACTTTTATGTGGCAAATCGGGAGGATCTATCTGCATATATGCCAATTTATTGTCTTAGCCGATATTGTCTTTACCGATGCTATTTAAAAACACTGCTTAGAAAAATAAGGAGTGTTCAATTTGACTCGAAAAACTGAAAATCTTACCCCTACCCCAACAAAATTAAACTTAAAAATCTCCAAAATATGACTGTACATATAAATGAACAAAAAATACTAATGTTTTACTTTCTTTGCAAAAGATGCATTTGATACAAGATAATATGTAATTTTGACACCAAAATATTGGTAAAATTGAATATTTTGGACGATTATCGTGAAAAACGGGAATTTTCAGTATTTAAGAATATTACGAAATTCAAAGTTAACTCGCTGAATAACTGCCCATAAACAGGGCGCATGATCTTATTTTCGATAAATGGGAGGCTCTGTTTGTTTTGGTGTTTGAAAATGATATGTCATTGGACCTTGAAACAATATTTAAGCTTTTCAAGCTGAATAAAATGAAATAAATTCTGTTGAATTAATATGTGGTAAGGGGTAATATGTTTGTAATTTATGAGACTGTAGTTAGTCTAAAAGGCTTAAAAGCATACTTTCTAATTACTTAGATATGATGAAACGATATTTAATCAATATTTTCAAGTTATATATCAATTTCATGAAGTATTTGCATCTCCAAGTCAAAACAGCAGATATTCTGAAAAACGGAAAATTCCCATTTTTCATACAATTTCGGACAGAAGCGTCGAAAAGAGACCTTTTGAAAAGTTTTAATGTACTTAAATCATCTTCTGCATGTAAGTTTTAGTGAAATACACGCTAGAATTTCCATTAAACATTACCTTTTTATCATTTAGAGCCTGAATATTTCATATTTTCTCTTAATTTTTAGGGGGAGGGGTGCTAATTTTGACATTGATAACTTATAATACGTCTGAAACTAAAATTTTTGCGTACAATTTGTTGCTGACATATCATAAATTATTATTGCATCGGCAATTGTTAAATATATATTCAGATTTTTACGACCTAAAGTCCAAAAATCGAAATTGTGAAAAATCTAAAATTCCGAAAAATTCCATTTTTCAAAAATTTTATACCGAAAATCAAATTTTTATGGACTTTCATTGTTTTATTTTCCAACATTGTATCACAACTGATAAGTTAGGCATATAAACTAGATCAAATGAGAGTTGTTTTTCTGAAAGGAATTAACAGCCTAAAATCGACATTTTCGCAATTTTTTTGCAGGGGTAGGGGTAGATTTTTGAACCCCCTGATCATAAAATGGGCGTAAAGTACCCAAACTTGTATTCATTGTAAAGCATATTTAATTAGCTTTAATTTGATACCAAATTTCAGTACACATTACTTACATGTAAAGTTATGGAGCTTTAAAGATGAAACTTATGTTAAAACGAAAATACAATAATTTTTCGGGTGCACTATAAAAGTGCCCCTATACTGTCTATGCGTGCTGGTTATGTTCGTGTTAACATGTTTTATTTTTAAGAAGGGACATAGAAGGACTAAAAAAATGGTCTAATTTGGAAGTGTGGGTGTGCACGGAAAGTGTTTCCAGCCCACGGACTACTAAATTTATGAAAATCATTCAAGAAGTTTCCACATTCCCCAAAATGTTCAAAACCGATTAAGTGGAAAATTTTTAACCAAAAACGCACAGATTTGGATATATTTGCCTCGCAATAATGGAAAATGATCTTTGTGAGAAATAAAATCTCATATGTTTTAAAATTTTCCAGAAATCCAACCAAAGAATTATAAAAAGAAGAACTTGGAACACTGGACATCATTATCTGGGCAATTTGGGAGTTTTCTAAATCTTGCCTTATCTTAACAAAACTGTGGTAAGCTTGTCAAGATCGTGACAAGATCAAAATGGCCAAACAAGATCATTAACATATCTGCTAGTAATAAGTTTTTGAGACAGAAATTTTGCTCTGTTGACAAAATCGAAGTACAAAACACAGACACAGAAAATAGCAAATGAGTTGTGAAATGTAGACGCTATATGCCGGAGATGTGGGAATATTAGTTATATGCCGGAGATGTTGGAATATTAGCTATATGCCGGAGATGTGGGAATATTAGCTATATGCTGGGCATGTTGGAATATTAGCTATATGCCGGAGATGTTGGAATATTAGCTATATGCCGGAGATGTTGGAATATTAGCTATATGCCGGAGATGT
>MJUU01042839.1:19505-46009 GCA_002080025.1 Modiolus philippinarum
GGGTTTAATATTTCACTGTTATCGAGAGTAAAAGTTAAAATTTATATAGTTTAAAGATTTTGTTCGAGTAAAGAAATCACAATTGTTATACCTCTGTTAAATTTCATATAAAAGACCGATGCTCTACTAAATGTGTCTCGTCAGTGACGAAAGTGGCAAAAAACGAGACATATGCCAAGAAAGTGTGACGGTGATTGAGTATTTATAAAGAATCCTGATAAATAATCATCATATGTTCTAGTGGTAATATGCAGTAAATGCCGTCGCACAAGCAAAAGTCTTGTGACCTTGACCTAATCGTGATTTCCCTTGACTATTACATGACTGTCTAACAAATTACATTTGTCCTTGACTGTATATCACGATTTAATTTAACTCGAATAATTCTGCGCCCTCTAGCGGCTGATCACCTCTCGAGGTTAATGGAGCGATCGTAGTGAGTGGAATATAACGACTGAATTATTCGGGTTAGATTTAATGACAATAATCAAATTTTAAAAGGCAAATTTCTCAACTGTAAATGGTAATTCAAATATATGTGGCATATGAGCTTGTATTCTGATAGAACATGATTGTCTGTAATATGCACAGGTACTTGTTTGATAAAAATCCACACCCGTCTCTATTTATATGTAGAATAGGTTGAGAGGGGTGTAAGGATTTTTAGGGCCCCGCATTGAGATGCGGGTGCCCTATAGTTTTCACTTTGTCCGTCCGTCTGTCCGTCAACAATTTTTTTGGTCGAAGTTTTCTGGGCTTTTACAGGAGGGAATGATTTCATATTTGGTCTGAAGCTTTATGAAGATGAGTTGTACCGTGTAAGCAATTTTCAGGTTTGCCGTGCCACTACTTCCTGTTTGCCGATATTTTAACTTTTTATTATAACACTCTATGGATGAAAATTTTTCGTCAAAGTTTTCTTGGCTTCTACAACTGGGAATGATATGATATGTAGTCTAAAGCTTCATGATGATGAGTTGTATCGTGTAAGCTAACTTTTTATTATACCACTCTATGGATGAAAATTTTTCGTCAAAAGTTTCTGGGCTTCAACATGTGGGAATGATTTCATATTTGGTCTGAAGCTTAATGATAATGAGTTGTATGGTGTAAGCAATTTTCAGGTTTGCCGTGCCACTACTTCCTGTTTGCCGATACTGTAACTTTTTATTATACCACTCTATGGATGAAAATTTTTCGTCAAAGTTTTCTGGGCTTCTGCATGTGGGAATTATTTCATATTTGGTGTAAATCTTCATGATGATGAGTTGTATCGTGTAAGCTATTTTCAGGTTTGCCATGCCACTACTTCCTGTTTGCCGAAATAACCTTTTATTGTACCACTCTATGGATGAAAATTTTAGTCAAAGTTTTCTTGGCCTCTACAACTGGGAATGATTTGATATTTGGTGTAAATCTTCATGATGATGAGTTGTATTCTGTAAGCTATTTTCAGGTTTGCTGTGCCACTACATCCTATTTGCCGATACTTTTTAACTTTTTATTTTAACATATTTTCAATAAACAAATGTTGATAATTTGGTACAAAGGAAGCGACTGCCTATTGCGGGGCCCTCCTGCGTTCAGCAGTACCTCTAGTTATTATACAAGTACCTGTGGTAATATGGTCTTTTGTTTTACGCTCAATTATGCAGTCCACTGACAATTTTAAGTTCCTTGGCGATGTTAGTTTCTTAACAACTCGGTGAAGGCCCGCTAACCCAGCAAACAACACAGGTGAGTTTGTAAGGTATATAGTGTCTGGTGGTTGTTTATGCGTTGTGATCGTCGTCTATGATTTTTTTGTCCGGAAATGGATGACAACGGTTGTAAGACCACTTTACTAGTTAAATTTATGTTTGTTGACGATCCTGCACCCAAGAATAAAAAACAACATTGATGTACGTTGTTCGACATTTAATGGTAACGCCGCTGGATTCGAAATAAAAAGGTTCTAAGATCGAATCCCAGTCGGGTCAAACAACTTTCGTTTTTTGCGTCTTGTTTTTTGTGAATTGAATGAAAAAAAGGTTAAACATAATTGATTTACAGTTAAACCTAAGCGGCAGATTCAGCCTCCGAAGGTGGGGATTGTTGCTGGTCACGTTTGGGTTGTCGAGTTAGTAGTTAGCAATCTACAGAGCATACAGACAAACATAAGAATACAAACTGTAAACGTGATGTATATTGTAGTCACACGCCGAGACGTTCTCATTACAAAATGTTCAGTTATTCAATCATTAAGTGAAAATCACTTTCCTTTCAACTGGTAATTGAAAATCGCACGGACAAGCAGGCTAGTACCGATGATAGGCCATAAACTGCAGAAATTGAGTGAGATGACGTTGCTATGGCAATTGTCCTTCATGTCAATTTACTATTGTCTTATCCAATCGGGCATGGAAGTATCGGTGATCTATTCTTTTGATCAATTTCTGAACCGGTCGTCTCCGCACGCACTGAGTTCAGCTCAACCACATTGGGGCCGTCTTGAACTTACGAGGTTATGAGCAAATCTCATTGTTGAGCCTTATGGTGACTTCAAAATGAAGAACAATACTAAAAACGTGGTTCCATTGCTTGGTTTTATCATGTTTTTTCAGAGACTTTGTCTCATATATGCATTTACTCCATATACTTTCATTGTTAATAATAATTAATATTACATTGTATATTGTAAGTAAATAAAGAAACTTACCTTGTTCAATGTTGTCAACACTAGTGTATTTTCAGTAGTGCTCTATTATTCAAGTGTACCCATATATGTACCTGATGACTTATAGATAAGGCGGCACCACTCGTAAACTTTCAAAGATAAAATTAATTCCGCCGGATGTTATACTTGTCATGTCAGTGCTATTCACAAAATATCAGAGAAACAAATAATAAACCATTAACAAAATATGGATCAAAATACCCACACAGACAAAATTCATTAAGGGGGTAGAGCTGGGTAAGCCTAAACTGATTTTGCACTCGTTTAATTATCTGACATTGTCAACTATTCGTGTCATAATTAGGCCTGATAACTCAAACTCTGGAATGTGTTACTAGATGTTTATATCCCACTGGCATCAAAATTTCTGTTGAATTCGGCACACATGATTTGTCGTATTTGAACTATGAATCAATCTGTTTCATCAGGGAACTGTATAACTTGCGTTGTTATCTACATCCCTGGTTTCATGTAACATTTATTGATAAAAAAAATAAAAAGATATTGAGTTCTGCCAACCAAACTTACTATTTGTAAAGTTAGTTGAAATGTAGAACAGAAGTCCGTTTTTTGCATGGTTTATTCGTTTTTATACATCAACTTATATTAGTTTACTTTGGTCAATGTAACCGCCAAAATCATCATGAGTGTGTTTAATTTTACATTTAAACAACAAATACCAAAATTGAATGCAAAGAAGTATGGCCATTCAATAGACGTGAATTTTGTAACTGTGTTGGGCCATTTTCAAAATGCTAAATTCGTGTAAGATGGTCTCTTGTACGTATACTTTTTAGGAATAAAATCAATTTATGCAACATATTAGCAATCGAAGTTGCTGTAAATGGACTTTTGTGTATAATTTCCACATGAAGGACACCGAGAACCAAAACCAAATGGCAGATAGTTTAGTTTGGCTCTAGAGACGCTTTACAATGAATTTCAACAAAACCCTTTAACAATTGTCAAATCTGCTCAAATTACATTCAAAGGGCAGGTTTAATGGTTAAATCTTTTATCAAATGCATTTGAATCGATTTTGTTATGATAGTGTATAATAACAGATGACCAGACAAAACAATTTTGGAGAAAATTTGAGGCAATCTTAAAATTGGTTTTCCAAAAGAAAATAAATGACGAAAAAGTGGCCCTGTAGGTGGTCATTACGATAGATCATGTCCCTCCAGTTTTCAAAACATTGAAGAGCTAACAGGGAAAGAAGAAACCTCTCCCTTTCGCCAAGATAAGAATTGAAATTTCGTGCAGAACTTGAAAGAAAACTGACAAAAAAACCTGGAACTCTACACTTTTGGTAGGCTCTATCCAGCGGTGAAAATAGACCGTACGGTGACGCGTCTGCGTGGTTATGTGGAGTCGGGAGATGATAATCGTTTTCAAATTTCATTTATGGTTAAAAACCTGTGTAATAAATGAAACAAATACCTTATTATCTAATGATGAAAATATAAATATATTGGGGTGACCCTTGAATGATGCCCAGGTGTTAGAATCGCATTCAAATTTCATTTATTGTTAATACTCATAAATTTAAACACTATTGATGATAATACATGTTATCTACAATTAAAACAGTTTTCACGATTTTAACGTAAAATTATTAACGAAATAGACCTGTGTATTATGCAATTACGTATAATGATTAATATACACATGTTACCTGTTGTGGAGACTCTTATTTATCGCATTTAAAACTTGTGCATTTATAGTAATAAATGTAAACAAATACCATTTAATCTTTAAATGATAGCAATAAACAAAAAGAATCAATAAAGGATTTTGCAATCATATTTAGCTAGGCTATGGAATAGCCTAGCTATATAGATAGTTCTTGAGGGGATGTGAGGAGTACGCTTGCGCAGTGAGGAGAACGCATGCACAGAAGACTATTGACCAATAGGAATTTCAGATTCTCGAAAATCAAAATGGCGTCCGGTTTCGTCCTGATAAAACGGGGCGGGGTTTAATTTTTCTGTTTGCTTGGGGAAGTTGAAAAGTATTATAAACATTTACTATAGGTGGTACTGGGAACAGGTTTGTAGAGGATGATGGGAATGGTATTGCAATATCGCTTAACCAGATTTATAAATATAGATATGATAAAAGGAAAAAGAAGAGTAATGTATAAATTTAAAACCAGAAGTTAATAAATAAAGATGAGGTATTGTGCAATAAATAAATACTATAAAAGACTTTTCAATTGTGTTAAACAAAGCGTGATTGTAGTTTGTTGAGATACTTAGGCAATGGAGAACGAAAGGTGGAAAGAGATAGAATTGCTTTTTTGTGGAAGAATAAAGAGCTACCGGTGTTTATTTGTGTGTGCTGTAAAAGGTTTATTATTGCATCAGTCACATTGAATTAAGCAAGTTCTAACTAGGTGCATATTTATTTGTTGTCAACATGTTGTGGTCATAGCATGCTGCGCTAGAAAAACCCCTCAGTTACATTGGTTGTAAGGATTGTCTGTGAAACCTGAAGCCATAGTTGAAGTATTAAATGCTAAGAATTGCTAGAAAGCATTTACACAAATGCACTGCTTCAATACATGTATACATTTTAGTTAATAAAGTTTGTCTCTGTTGAGGGATAAAAAAAGCAACACCCTAGGAGAATGCAAAAAAAAACAACAAACAAACAAACAAAAGCACGAAACTACTTTGAGTTGCTGTTGGCAAAAAATGAGAGGTTTGATCGAATCAGTGACTGTTTTATCACATGTGCAGACCAATAGAAGAAATTACAAAGAAGTACCGAGAAAGGCTTACTTCAAGTATTGATTTGAGTATACAAATACACCATAAGCCACCACACCCTTGTCAATCAAACACGCAATTTTCTATCCCAGGCTATTCCATAGCCTAGCGTATCGTTTTTATTTCATAAAAACCATTATCCGATTTATATCATCCACTTATGTTTATGAAGTCCCCTCGTGCTTTCTAGTTATTCATAATATACACATTTAACCTGTTGAGGGAAGTGCGTAATGATACTACTGCTAAAATAGGGACAATCTTTTGTTCCATTCACTTTTTTTGGTGTTATTTGTCATTTTTCTCTCATTGTGATTCTGGATGCATAGTACTAAAACGTGTTTTTATTTGTGAAATGATATTCTTGCCAAGACAAATCATGCACTCTATCGTTATCACGCGGATTAACTCAGTACTGTAATTGGGTCCTAAATCTAGTAATAATGCTTTTCTAAGAATATATAATTATGAATAGATCAAGTATTATAAAAAAAATGAAAATAAATAATAATGAATTTCAGAATGAAGATTTTTTTCTTTATTTTCAATATACAAATATATTCTGCTGAAGTGAAATATCCAGGCAAATTCAGCAATTTGATTGGTTACCTAATGTTATATTAGTCCCAGGTTACCTTGACAGGGGATATGAGACCGTATCCCCGTGGTAGCAAAATCACATTTTTTAACACTTGTAAAAGAAACATTATAGCACTTCAATATAAAAGTTCTTCGGGCTTCACAGGGGATACGGGTTCATATTCCCTGTCTATGCCCTATATAAAACACAGACAGGGAATTATGAACCCGTATCCCCTGTGAAGATTCCCGAATAACATATAGAATTTCAATGCTTTAGTGAAAACCAAATTTTATTCAACATTTAACACAAAAATTTTACAGTAAAAAATAATGTTTCTTTTTTTTGTAAAATTATACTTGAAATTTAATATAGAATCAATATACTCAATCTCAGATGAAATTCGAGCAATATTATATGTCCTTGGAGAATGTAAAGTTGAAACAGCAAAAATATGATTGTATTAATTCTTTTTCATTAAATGCACGTGTCCGTATTGTTTTACCCGGCGTTTTGCATTTGCGCTGATTTGCATTTCATTTGCGCTGATATTTTCTTTCATTTGCGCCGATTTGTTTCTTTCATTTGTGCTGATTATTTCTTTCATTTGCGCCGATTTTTTCTTGTTAATTTTGTGTCAAATACAGTTTTTTTTTCATTTGTTCACACTATACTGATGAAATTTTAAAAAATTGCTAACGTAAAAAGCTTACACGGATTAAAAATAAAGCTCATAGAATGATAAAAATGGAATGAAAAATATAAATGGAAGTGTTTTTAATTAAGGACATATTTACATACAAATAGAACCTGTAGTGGCTCTTTCTTTACAAGACTTATTGCTACTACATTGGTATCAGCAAGGTACAGTACCATACTTCACAGTTTATAGCCAGTTTAAACCAATATTTTCAATATATTGTAGAATTTTTTGAAATAAGTCTCTCGTAGTTAAGCCCCTCCTTTATCTTGAAATTTTCAACTTTTGCCATTTCAAAAATAAATGTAAATAAGCAACAAAATACGGAAAATGAAGTATAATTTTAAATGAGGCATTAACACACTTTAAGTATTTTAACACCGCTTATTCCCAGATTTATCCAAAATATCTTCTTGTAATGCATATTACATGTACATGTAATTTACTTGTGTCATATGGGAAAAAAATCGGCGCAAATGAAAACATGAAATCGGCGCAAATGAAAAATTTGAAATTTATAAAATCGGCGCAAATGTCATACCTGGCGAATAATGGAATTCTAGATGGAGAAAGGAATATACAAAAAAATTATGGAAGATTTTATTTCTATTTTGTTTCTTTTATTATTTTTTGATTTTTCGCAATGGATTTCTTATCTACCCCAATACACAAAACGGTCATTGACTCAAGAATTGAACATGTAAAGCAAAACGCAAACACTTCCCTAAGAAACTATGCAATATAGTAATTGGGAATTGAATAATAAGATGGTGCGATGTGAGATATTGGAGCTTTACATCTTTTTTTTCTATACATTATAGTAGGTTTATGATAGCAAGATTGAAATCAGGTGTCATGCAACCTCGTTCAATATACTACAAATGGTATCCTCTTTCTGACCACTCTAGCAACAGCGTCAGTTGCACGATTGTTTAAAATTCCATTATGCGTTTAATTTAACTGTTAGTATAGTTTACTGTTAAACTATCTCTTTACTGGTCGCCAAGTATTGCTCTGTGAAATTGATGTTGCTATTTCATTTTTTATTCTACATGCAGCAGTATAGCATTGCGTGTTTGCTTCCTTTCAATTCTTAAACCATCTCTCTTGTCATTGCAATATTTGTATCTTTTCTCGTTCGAATAGTAGCTTTCAGATATTTTGAATATGTTCTTATGTTTTATCAATATCCAACAACATTCAACTTGCTTATTATTCTGGATAGTTGCACAGAAAAGCGCCTGTCTGTCTACTGTTCGGAGACTTTCAGTTAATCATAATAATTTCTACTATTCGAAAACGTTCAGTTAATAATAACATTTTAGTTTAGTTTTTGAAACACATAAAAAAAACAACAAATTATGAATAATTTCTTTCCATTCAAGTTCAAACAGTTTCTTAGATTTCTGTTCGGAGCTATGAGTAAGAGGGACAGTTTGATCGTTTATATTCAACCAAAGTTAAAATGTCGGGATATCTTCCCTCTGTGTGAAATTTCTACTTTCATCAACCTCGTATTATTTATTTCTGCTCTCCACTCGAGAAAATACGAAATTTGTCATTAACTTTATCTTTGGTCTTGCGTAAGAAACTATTACTCTCTTCGTTTGACAAAGATTCGACGTTAATTCAAGATCAGATTCTACTTTAATACCTGCAACCTAAGTAGATCTCTGCAGCAGAATCTAAACTTTTTGGAACTGTACTTGGTTGGTGTATTCAGTTTTTATGAAACCAAATTGTCACGAAGTGTTAGTAGTACCCCACATTCTTAAGAGTGTACTCATTCCTTCAATGGATTATGTTTATCCCTTCCTTTTTTTTCTAGATTTAACATTCAAATGTGTTAAGTCCGTGTTCAACTTGATCATACTTTGCAGTTTCGTGTACATAATGTCACACCTGTGTTAGATTAATCGCAGGAACTCGGAAAAGGTCAAATAGATATTCTACAAGTAAGGAATTAGTTTCGAATATTTCCGAACAAGAAATTTGCTTTTTATTAAGCAAATCGCGGCGAAAGTTACAAAGTTAATGAGACTTTTTGTTTAATAAGGGGAAATAACAAAATACTAATTCAGTTTCACAGATGGTCACACCACTGTCGAAATGCCATATGTAGAAACGAAATTTACAGCATCTTTTTGTATTAATTACATAAACAAGTCAAACTAAAGATTCAGTTTTATGAATTTATATATTATTTCAACAGATTTTCCATTTAGTACATCGCAGCAGAAAAATCTTCACTTTCTAGAAGCTGCAAATGTAAAATTTGAAAACATTAGATTGATATAAAATATATCTGCATAATAAACACTTTACCAGTGCTTGGCACTAAACTTTAAAGTGTGTCTTAAAAAAGAAAGTACACTTAAGTCGCATAAAATTCTGCAAAATAATTATTATCTGCTGCAAAAGTGAAAATTTCATGTGTTAATTCGTTCACTATTTTGTTATTTCATAATAAGTGCTTGCTTTACTTTCATAAACCCAGATTAGCACACCATATCTTTTGGCGTGCTTGTGCAGGGTCGTGATTGTTTTAGTTGACGTTTTTCCGGTGGTTTTGTACCTGGTCAGCAATTTGTGTCTTGACACTTCTGTTAAGTAATTTTGTTATTGTCCTCATTTACTAGTATAAATGTTGAAAGGAGTCAAAGAAATGCTAACTGGTTGTGTAATGTCAAAATATTGCACATTGCAGCCTAATGATGTCCCGATATTTCAATTTTTAGGACGCGGGACTGAAATCATATTTCAAGAGTGATGATTTTGATTTTCAAAATTGTGAATTTCCCGTTTTTAAGTAAAAATTTTCACATCTCCAGCATGTGTTGTCTACATTTCACAATCCATTTCATATAATCGTGTTTGTAATTTGTTAACAGAGCGAAATAACTGGGTCAAAACTTACACACCAAGGTTATGTTCAGCCGCTGTTGCAATTGTCACTACAGAAGTTTGCGGTTGTCACCATGATTTTACTGCTTAATGGTTTTGGGAACAGCTGAACAGACGGCTACTATTTTGCGAATTGAAATCAACATATTTTAGTAGCATCAAAGTTTATTTTCGAACTAAAAAACACAACTATGACTTAATAACGATTTTTTCACTGGCAGTGAGAAGAAGCTACACAAGGAGCAGATCATGCACCCCCTTGCAAAGCACACCACATTGCTAGTGTTTCAGTTTTTGGTCGCGTTCTTGTTCATTTATGCTTATTTGTTTACAGAAATTTGTCTTTTTGTGTCCATTTGTGTGGGCATGGGTGGACGAGTGGTTAAGGTAGTTCTACTTCCTATACAACCACTGTAGTCTATCACCACTATTGTGCGAGTTCGCGCCCCACTTTGTACATTGCAAAAAAGGATGCACTCGATATACAATCGTAAGTGATAAGGTATGTCAGTTACCTGCCTGAGGTCGGTGGTTCTCTCCGGGCACTCCGGCTTCCTCCACCACTAAAACTGACCGTCATGAGATAGCTGAAATGCTGCTGAAAGTGACGTTAAATCCCATATCATCAATCAATCCATTTGTGTTACAACTGAATTTTGATTGTAAATTATGCCCGTATTCGTTTTCGTTTCGTATTCGTTTGCCGATGTTTTAGAGGAATTAATATAAAAATATATATGTTGTGCGATGGCCACAAATTAACTATGGAACAAAATAAAAATGGTATAGTTGGACACGATTAAAAGGTAAAAAACACAAAAATATACAAATTAAAAAACACATAAGAATGACAAAAAATGCAAAGAAGGGAAGACTGTCCAACGTTTCGGTAGTATGGCCTTCGACTAGGGGACTAACGGGCTGAAACATGGAGAAGAAAATGGAGAGGACGAGAGATTCAGTCCGGTAGTCCCCTAGTCGAAGGCACTTCTAAATGTACCCTTTTCAATGTGCTGTGGTCTCATCATTTTGAGTAACTATGAATGTTAGAGTAAGTGTTTCTGAACACCCCATGGTTGTAACACTAAACAAAATTACCGGTTTGGCATACGTCCCCAATAAATCCCTCTGTACATTCACATGTATATGAACGACCATCTGGGAAACAAATCCCTCCATTTTGACAAGGGCTGCTAGCACATGGATCTTTTATATCTACAATTGGAAAATTGAAGGACAATTCAATTAATTCATGAAACGATGCAGCATAACGAACAGATATAGTGGTAGTTATTAACTATCCGAAATCCCTTCAAAACACTTCAGAGAATAAATATAAAGTTCCTAGTCATAATTTAGGGTTAAAAAAGTGTAGTCAGGCATTAAGTGTGAAAATCAGCAGAGGCACTGGGAATACTGAGTTATTCCCAATACAAAGGGATTAATTAAGTTTCTTGTTTATTGTCTTCATACACATTCCAATAACCGATTTATATACATAATAAATTTCTAGTTCAGAAAAAAAGACAATAATCTAGCTTAGTCCTTTGAATTTAGCTTCCGTTACACAGATGATGTTCTTCAGCTTCCGTAATAAAGATGATATTCTTTCATCAAACAAGCCTTAATTTCAGGATAAACTTTATATTATATGCCCAAATGAACTCGAAATTCACGAAACCATTGATACACAATCATCAGTATCATACCTGGACCTGTACCTCTACATGAACAGCTATGGACGTCTGAAAACAAAACTCTACAACAAGTGTGATGATTCCGACTTTACCGTTTTTCAAAAGCATTATTCCAACATTTCCAGCATATTGCGTCTATATTTCACAAATTGTCGTAATTGTACTTTGCACAGCGATTTTGTCAATAGAGCGAAAATACTCTCTCAAAAACTTGTACATCAAGGGTATGTTCAGTCGTTAATGCAATTGGCACTTCAAAAGTACGGCTGTCACCATGATTTGACAGACCGCTACAATATTTCTATTTCACACATGGGAATAGATATCTTTGGGTACATCCAGACTGTGACAAAGTGGGACTTTTCACTGGCCGCGAGTGTGACGGGTGCCACAGCAACTGCTGATACCTCAAGTTTTTGTAGGGGCTCACACTGCTAATGCTTGTTTGTGACATTCTTGTTCATTTTTGTTTATTTGTTTTGTCTTTGTCATGCTCTCTCAATTCGTGTTTGATATGAATTTTGGATTCCTAGATTGGAATTCCCAATTTCCTCAATTTTACTTCGGTATTCATTTGACGATGTTTTGTACAATGAAAAAGTGAAAATTCTAAAAAACACAGAAGATTTTTTTTTTCATATAGTATTAGATAATACAGATGCTAATAAAGTAAAATGGTACGGTGGACTATACAACAGACATTTGTGTTGTTAAAAGGCATACATATAAAATGTTCATTTAGCTATAAACGAATGAAAAATGCTATAAAAGATAAAAATTAAAATTAAAAAGACCTAAATTTTCAGTGACCCCCTTTGTCATTTTATTTTCTGCAAATGATGATGACCATGAGAAGGGAAAAGGAATCTCCCCGAAAATTTGGAGCTTTTCAATCTTATTTTGTAACTACCTATTAGCATTACAATTCTATATCATCCATTCGGTCTCCGTACGTCAACAGCGACATGAATTCATTAAGAGCATGGAAATCTTGGAAAAATATAAAATGAACAACAAATGCTTGGTGCATATCCGCAATATTTAATCAAAGAATCAAAGAGTTTAGTTGTAAAGTGGCCGATGATGTAACATTAACATTTTAATAAGCTGAAATGAAAAAAGTTTCATAATAGCTTGAGAATCTGAGAAAATTTAAATAAAAAGCAAAACACAGGCTGAACATCTGCAACAATTCTGGAATTCTTTCTTAAGCCTCTATATAGGCTAAAGGACAAGGTTCATGAATGATATCTTTGCAAATTCAGCGAAATAAAAAAATGTAACCGGGCATATCTGCAACATATAAAAATTGAAGAATTCTGTCAAGTTTTGTTGAAAAATTCCCAGTTGTTCAGGAGATTCCAATAATGAATGCTTTTTATGGGGTTCACACTGCTAGCAGTTTAGTTTTATTTTGGTCTTTGAAAGGTCTCGATTTGTGTAAATAAGAATTGATCTGTTTTTGGATTTTCCCTTCTTCTCTTGTTCCTTCAGTATTCGGTTGTCAATGTTACACCCTTAGAAACACTAATAAGTAAAAATAACAGCATCGCAAGCTGGAAAAAATCAATACAGAAAAAAAAATGAATTGAACAAGTGATAGCTGTGTTTGGATGCACACCAAAGTTTTCACATCAGAATTAGAAACCTGAATATAAGACCTGCATACCTTAGAAATACCTGTACCAAGTCAGCCCATTAGGGTTGACAATTTTACCACTGTTTTTTGCACCTGCTTTGTCATCTAAACCCCCTGGATTTCGGCTCTTGACCATTACGTTCGGTAATTTCGTTATTATCCTCATCGTATAAATCTCTCTGTAAAATTTCATTTAATTTGGAGCTATTTCAATTTTCCTTCTTTTTCAATGGCAACATAGCACCTAGGGGACGAGTTGGACACGCTTACCAATGTAGCACTAGGGCGGTGTATTATTCAACATCATTAAAATGCATACCGGTATTTTGTCAAAATAATATTTGAAACTTACCGAATCTGAACCCAATTGCAGCACCTTGTATCCCTTTAAGGTCTTGGTGTAAGGATATTTCGTAGCCACCGCATCCTCCCATGTGCATTTCAAACGTAAAGTAATAATGATTATCCATGTATCTATCTTTGGGTAATGTTGTTGATATTCTGGACCAGAAAGTAATCAATGCTGACGGACAACATGCATGGTAGTATCCGACTGGGTCCGAATTCTTACTGTTGAAGAACAGGGTAATATAACTGTTTGGGTTACTGTCACAGTTTTGGAACAATGCGTCCCGACCTCCGGCATTATAACCTTGAATTCCTCGGTTATTGGCCATAGATACAGGAAGGAATCCCAGATAAATGTATGGTCCAAGTTTGTCGTGATTCTTTGGTTCGGCATACCCAGGATGCTTGTTATAGAAAAATGACATAGGCGTTGAACGGTATCTATGCAGCTGTTGTATCTTAATTTCCTTTTGTTCCCCCGTTGAAGTTAAATGTCGGAGAACTGCTTGTGTCCTGTCGGTGTATAGGTCATCGATATTTATTTCTACGCGTGACAAATTTGAAACGAAGGCATAACCGAAATTAGAATGAAATTCGCACCAAACGTCGTAAACCTGTTGGTTTTTGTTGTATATTCTATAAGTTCCATTTTTACTTTGTGGGTTTGCATAATACACGTCTTGACATGAATCTGCAAGACATAAAACATACTAATACTTTAAGCACTTTGTTTATGTTACTTTAGTAAAAATAAGCAGCTATATGGGTAGTGATATTTTTCCGAACTTTATTTTCAATGTTTCAGAATACAAAAAATACCAAAGTTGCATAAAAAAGCAGTAAATTTCGTTATGCTGTACACGTGTTTCAAGGAGTAACCTCTCATCAGCAGCATTAGAAACCAATTAAATGGAAAGCCATAATCCAAAAGTAGTAAAACAAGGAGCACTCATTCCCAAAAATATCGAAATAGGAATCCAAATCCAGTACCAAGGACATCTACCGAGTGCCATACACGGAATAAAGCCTCAGTATTTTCAAGTGGTTATAATGTTGACTAAAAACGCAAAGTAAAATGTTCATGTCAGACAAGTCCGACTATTGGGCTGGTGAATACCCTCAGGGACCTCTGGTGCATCAGCAGTGGGATCGGCCCAATGGTTCAAAATTAAAAAAATACCGAAGTTGCATAAAAAACAGTAAATTGCGTTAAGCTGTACACGTGTTTCAAGGGGTAACCTCTCATCAGACTTGTGATTTTCACTTATTGTCATCATGTTTTTTATTGAATTAAAACTGTTTGATATTATTTTTATTATTTCTGTTTTGATTCCATTTCTTGTGCTTTGTTCCTTCGGTATTCTATTGCCGGTGTTATTAAAAAAATATATCAAGCGTAACAATGGTATCAGTTATTTGATTTTGAGTTGACGACTTGTTGAGATGTTTGACTACACCTTTCTCAATTGCATCATCGTGCATATAAAAAGGTCCAAACTTTCGCCTTTATTTTTTAATGTACTTTGTAAACTCTCCTCTTGTAATGACATCTACACTGCAGAGCAATACGCTACCACCTAAAAGCTAATATACAAGATCGTCATACCATCATATCCTTCCACTGTGTTTCATCCCTGATACTTTTGATTTTTTGTTCATTTTTGGTCTCATTCCTCAAACTTTACGGTATGATAAAACTGAATAAAAAAATCCACACCCACCCTTAGTTTCTCAAAAGTTTGGATCAGAATTTATATTTTTTTAAAATGGCTTTCGGAATAGTTGATTCCACTTGCCCCTTAACTTATGGAATAATTTTTCAGTTAATGTTAGGGTGCACATCAATACTAGGGATAACTTACGTATTACTCCTTCAGTTAGTGCTAGGGTACACACCAGTACCAAGAATAACTTCATTGTCGACCTGAAATGTAAACAGTGACGGCAGATGAAGCAAAAGCAAACACAAGCCTCTACGTTCTTAGAGTTATAAATGTAATCTTCAAACTCCTTTCATTTCAAAGTTTTTTTTCTGCAATGCAGGTAAATCCAATAAGTGATGTGTTGAAGTCCATTCATTTGTACTTTTGCATTTTTTAAATTGTAAGCTTCCCAAAACACGGATTTCACTCATTCGTCAAACAGTTTTTAAATGCATAATCTACTGCAACAATGATAAGTTTAACTCAGTTACTAAGCTTATATTCGTTTCATTTCCAAAAGCATTATTGTTTTTTTTCTTTAAACGTGCATCATTTATGCGAGATTTTCACCCAACCTTTCTGCAAGAATGCAGAAAGGACTTACCACTTTGGGTAATTCTTCAAAGTGCATTTTATATTCTAATTTTCAACATATGGACTCATTCTAGTGATCATTGTAAATGCCGGATTTACAAAATTGAAACTTCAACTGCCCAACTGAAAAAAATGTACAATGAAATGCACAAAGAAACAGTTTGATCTTATTTGTGCCGCATATACATATATGCGTTTAGTCTATCATATTGTTTCTTTCCTTTGCAAGATTGTGGTCTTGTATCCTTCATTGCTTATTGGGGTAAGTAGTCTACCTGTGTTTGTCTTTATTTGTATGTTTATTAAACCATGGGGAATTGGATATCGAAAGGGCAGGTTTGGGTACACCTGGACTGGTTTAACCCTACCGCTAGCTCTTGCTAGTGCTAGTACCAAGTCCGGCTGTCCCGAGTTCCTATCGTTGTATACGTTTGTCTTTCGTCCTTTTTATTTGTGTTTTTCTTGTGCAGTTCACTTATGGATTTGGGGTATGTGATTGTAATTTTCAGCCATTGTAGGTGTTTCCTTTTATCTCTGTTCATGAATCTTAGTTCAAAAACGATTAGCTAAATGTAATTTATACAATCATTAGTTATTTATATCATATTTAGTGATTTTAGCTTTTAAGCATAAATGAAGTTTGTTTTAATGTAAGTTGGAACCGAACCGTCAATATAAAAACGAATAATCCAAGGACAATGGCAACATCCGAAAAAACAAAGAATCAGAGACACAACATGAGTACGGCACAGAAAAGAGAAATGAAGACACACACACATACAAAGATCAACACGTACTCAATTAAACTCGGGGACTGTTTTGAAAATAAATGAATACTTGAAGGACAAAAACTGAGAACTTGTGTTTCTTATGCATTGCTGAGTACTATAGATCGATAGGTAAAAATAAAGACTGTTCCAGAAATTCATTAAAGAGTCAACTGAATCTTTCCAAAGGGTAAACAAAGCGGAACAATTTCAAGTTAGACTTTGTAAGTATCAGATACTGCATTAAACAACCATGCAGCTCAGAGACTGAGCCTGTATCGCTCACCTGATAAAATGCTGAACAGAAGGGTTTTCGATGTTTTGCATGGTGGCCATGTTTTTGTCAGATTTAAGTGAAATGAGCAATCTTTGTAAAGGACCTACCTGTAAAGTTTGGTTGAATTTGCTTCATTGGTTTTCGAGGAGTTGATGAAAATGATGTTTTTCCCATAGTGTCCAATGTAAAATATACGTTCCGCGCTGGCGGCTATAATCTTTGTCGGATCGAAAAAAATGAGCAATTTTTGTAAAGGACCTTCCATACATCATTCCTGTATAGTTTTGTTGAATTGGCACCAGTGGTTTAAGAGGAGTTGATGAAAATGTTGTTTATCCCATAGGGTTCAATGTTAAATACAAGTTCCACGCTGGTGGTCATGTTTTTGTCGGATCGGAAGGAAGTGATAGCAATAGCTCACACTGACCCTTTGTTCCAGGTGAGCTAAAAAAGGACAACACTCACCCATTATTTCTATGAGTGATAAATGTCGCTTGGCATCCATTCCCATTTTAACAGAGAAATGCAAAATTTTTATTTTAGTTGATATGCAAACTATAGCGCCTGGTAATTTTCATTTTTGTGTACAACGTGAGATAACTCTATTCATTTCTTCACATAAGTACTTTACAAACCAAAGTCGAGTCAAATTACGTGAAACTTCCGATAACTTTACGTTGCTTGTGTTTTGAATTTCCAGAACATTGTTTAGTCAATATAACAGTAATCACCTACACTTTGCCAGTTAAATTTATGTTTGTTGACGATCCCGCATCCATGGATCAACGCGCAAAAACATGGATGTAGCATTGCTCGACATCTAGCAATGAATTCCGCTCAAACCGATGCTACAGGCTGTCTTGAACTTGCTATGAGGTATGAGCAAAGCTCATTGATGAACGGTCCTCATGGTGACTTCAAGATGAAGAACAACAATTAAAGCGTTGTTCCATTGCTTGGTTCTACCATTTATTTGTAGAGTCTTTGTCTCATTAGCATTTACTCTATATCCCTTCATTGTTAATGTATTTATTTTGACGTTTGAAATTATATTTCCATATCATTTCATATAATATGATAGGGTTATGTTTCATTTGCATCGGTCTTACCAATATTTATATCAGTTTATGCTTTAAGGGGAAACTGACTTAGTAATGCCAATCAGAAAAGCACAATTTATTCCTCTTAAACTTAAAATTGAATTTGAGATAACCTTCAAAGAATCGTCCTATAAAAGTTAGAAATTTAAAGTCCGAGAGGACTCCTCATATTATTGCACAAACGTCAATTAAAGTTAATTGACGTTTAACCTTTAACTGTAAATTAAATTAAATCCTAAACAAATTCAACCAAATTAATTTACATTTAAAATTTAAACGTCAATTAACTTTAATTGACGTTTTTGCAACCCAGTCCAGGCCTTTACAATCAAATATCAACTTGAAACCATAAAATTTGCAGATTCAAGGGTAGTAAATCTGGGACCCAAAAACGATAACGCTGAAAATCGAGCTTGACCTGTGCCGACTAAATAGTAACGCAGTTTCAAAATATCAAAACTGAACTTCAAAGCAAAGTCATGTTATCAAAATGTGACAAACGGAAAGGCAGACGGACCGACGGACAAGAGGAATACTATATACCCAGACCTTTAAAAGGTGGCGGCATATAATATTTATACCATGTGTTTTTAAGAAATAATTTAATGTCGTTGAAACAAATACAATATATTATTTTCTTTTGGTAATATGAGCAGCAGTTGTATGCAATGCCATTAACAAAAACCTTAATCTTTGCCTCTTTTAACGTGTATTGATGAGTAATCGGCGCAAAGCTTTATTTTCATTTACCGTTTTAAAGCATCAAACGAGGAACCGAGTTGTTGGCGTTGTTAATTGTGCCTGCGCCATCCTTTGTATTTAAATTTCAGGTTGTAACTCATTGTAGATGAATTTTTAAAATGCTGTTTTTTCTTGGAGTGAGTTGACCTTGCATGACAATAAAAATAGCAAAATACCTACCTAGGATTATCAGTAATCGAGAGTGTTGACCGAGATAAGAACAGATTTCAAGGCCTATATTTCATTGATAAAGACAATATTACATTTTGAACTAATCACAACACGTGACACGTGACAAAAAGAAAAACCATAAACATAACAGTGAGTGGGAAACTGCCAAAAAATGATGTCATAATTACGTGTGATAATGGAAAACGCCAATAAAAAGACAGACAAATATAAACAACGATAGAGATTTGGTACCGGCAATTACAAAAGCTAGAGGTAGGGTTAAACCGATTTATAGGTACCTACCTCCCCCTTAACATATCCCGTTTCCCTATAGTATGATAAACATACAAATAAAACCCAATACAAGAAGACTGCTAACTCCAAAACCACTATCTTGAAAAGGAAAGAATAGACAAAACATCTTTCAAGAATCATGAATTTTGAGGAAAAAAACAAGTCAAATACGTATCCCACAGTTACAATGAAATGAAAACCTACTCATTTTTTTTGTAGATACCAACTATGACAAAACTGAACTTTCCATTAGCAGTGTGACGGGTGCCACGCCTTGAGGGGATCATGTTTGTCCGGAGCATCAGATGATACCTCCTATTTCTGCAGGTTCATCGCTAGTGCTTTAGTTTTGTGGCATTTCCGTTCGTTTTTGTTTTTTCTTTGTCATGTTGTTTTTATTGGTTACATCTGAATTGCCATGTTTTTATATTTGTTTTGCCATGTATTTGTCACGAGAGTTCATTTACTCCATATCCTTTCATAGTTTATTTTGGTGTCCTTACATCTTAAAAATAATATTTCCTTCTTGATTGTATTTTCAAAAGTTTTTCATAGATTATTATTGCAACGGTCAAGCGAGTGACAAAAGTTCAATTTCAAAGAGATGTACTTTTACACCCCGAGCCGACGTCCTGAAAGACTGCCTCTAGTGAAAAAAAATACACGCTTAACACATTGTCGTTTATTGGTAGACAGTAGAACACACAGGTGGTGTTTGTAGAATAATTGATTGGCAGTACTGTCATAGGATTTTACAAATTTTGATTGGGTGGAATCAAAAGTGAAATCCTCTACATAAACAGTTTGCGGTGGTATGATGTCATTAAATTATCAAGAATGTTTCTTTTTCTGTGTTCATTCTTTGAGAAGTCTGCTTGGAGCGAAAAAGTACATCTCGTTGAAATAAAACTTTTGTCACTCGCTTGACCGTTGCAATATTAAACTTAAATGATATAAATTTTATTTCCAACTTGAATTTTATTTAAAGCAATATAATCTGTATATCTCTAAATTTTTTAAAATTCTTATTACTTCATATCCATGTGTCTAGAAAATGATACCAGATACAATTATATGTATGAAATGGTCAATAACTTCATAAATGCGATTATTAAACATATTGAACAATCATGTAAACTGATAAATGTTTGTTACATATAACGGACCTAACCGAAATACTATTGTATATAGTCGACATAAAGGAATGTAAACCAATCGCCAAACCTCGGCTATGTATTTGTCTATAAATGCATACATTAATCAGCCTAACAAAGGATTCATTTTTATGCATTTATTTTCTATTGTTCTGTAGACTTTCAATGGTGCCCATGAAAACAGAAAATCTTCACTTTCCAGCATCTGAAAACATAAAAGGTAAAAGACATAAAGGTTGTCGAAGTGCTCATATGCAGAAAATAAATTGACAGTAACTTCGGTATTTTGTTATTTATTACCACTGGGTCGATGCCTCTGCTGGTGTACTGTTAGTTCCCGATGGTATTCACCAACCCGGTAGTCAGTACTTTAGTGCTGACCCGAAAACCGATTGTATTGAAATTGCAATATCTAAATTTTACGAATTTTTCTAAAACTAAGGAGTATCTCCCTCATGCATAGCTCTGTCCTTAGCTGAATCTTGGCTTTTCTATTCAGATCCTTTTGGTTATTTGTTCTCTATTAGCTTTAACATATTTTTTTTTTGGTTAATGGACTTCCAAAGGTTTTGTTTTTGATCTGCACTGATGAGACATAAATTGTCGCAATGCGCATATGCAGAAAAGAAATTGTCAGTAACTTCGGTATTTTGTTATTTAATAAAGAAAAACAGAATTAAAAAAAAAACAAATTACACCAAAGAAGATACCTTTAACAAAAAGGATTTGTGCGCCGCATAGAAGTTGGAATGCATTTATTTATATTGGTTCATAGTGTAAAATAATATGATAAGAAATGCCCAAAATGTCCTATCAATTGCCATGTAAAAGATATCACATGATAAAGCCTTAAAAAGTACTTTACTTTGCAATAGCAAGAGTATCACCACAAGGAAATGACTATGAAGTTTTTACAATTCAAGAGATATATCCATTATTGGAACTCTTTCAAATGTATGCCAATGATAAGTGTATGGGGTTAAATGTGAAGTGTTTTATAATCATTTGGATGGTCTAACCGCAGGAATAATGCATATGAAATAGAAACGCACAATAACTCGTCATTCGAATAATAAACAAATTGCTATCTTTTTCTAAATAAATAGTCACACGCCAAGGTATCATTTTTTTTAACTGTCTACGACCTTTCAATGGCAATTGCTGTTGGGTTGCTACCGAACACTGCCACAATGGAAGGGAAGGGTTGTCTAGCCATAAAACCGGTTTAACCCACCATTTCTTTTGAAATGCCTGTACCAAGTCAGGACCATGGCGGTCGACAATTGTGCCGGTGGTTTCCACCTGATTGTCTTTTTGTCTCATAGCTTCGGCTCTTGACAACTCCGTTTTGGGTAATAAAGTTTGTTATTACCCCCATTCATGAGGTAAGGCAACAGATTCACATGCAACATATAAGTTCCCTATATCATTCGATTGTAAAAAGTATGCCAAGTGCTAAACGTCATACAAAAAGTGTATTTATACGAAGAACACAGGTATGAACCATGCAAAACTGTCCCTTACTATTCATTACATTTATTTCCCTTTTTAGACTACTACAGTACTTTTTTTACAGTTGATCACTTCAAAATGTCAAGGTAACAAGATCAAATATTTGTGAAAAAGTATGATTTAAGCCATAAAACTTATGATTCGAAAATATAAGAAATGTTACTAGAATAAGGCTTTTATATATTTTTCTTTTCAGATCTAAAACCATTTACCCACTCTCACCCCACAGGCTTTGATATTTTGATCTTCTTTAATTTTATCTACGCCGAAGACACAACATTCAAAATGACCAACTGGATCCAGCCTCTTTCTTTAAAAGGAGTTCATATGAATATGGCGAAGCTATTTCTAAGACTTGTTAAGAAATCTTGAATATCGTGGAATGCGATTGCAGTTTTCGACCATTGCGGGTGTTTAATGTTATCTTTCCTATATTAATCGTATTCAAAGGGTCTACTTGAATATCATTATCTTACGCTTCCTTGTGTGTATGTGTGTGCTTGTGTTTATTTCGACATATAGTAGGTTGCCAAAGAGACAATTTTTCCGATTTTGGGTTAACGGAACAACACACACCTGTATTATAGATGTTTGGAAAGAGGATACCATGACCTATCGAAATGACGATGTCGTAGTTATTGGCTGTGGTCACATTTTAATTTAAATAGGGTCAAAGGTCAGCTCCTAAAATTTTGAAAATTTTGATGCATTTTAAAGTGAGCTTCATTTCACAGATAAAAGTGCAAAGAAATTCGAATATTGCAAAATTTAGTGGTGTAGTTCCTTAGTTTTACTTTTTATAATGATTTGTCTGTTGTCTTTATTCAACAAGTTTCAAAGTTGGCATTTTGTTTTAAAGGCCCGTGATTTTGAATATTTGCACCTCCGTGATATGAGGGGTTCTTTCGGATATAAAGAACTGCGCATTTCTGACTTTTATAGGATTATTCTTTAAAGGAAAGCTTGAATTTATTTTAAAACTAACCGCTAAAAAACTACGTTTTGGCGAAATAAATCGTTCTTAAGTAATTGGTATAAATAAGTCAATTTCCCCCAAAAAACACACACTGACATAAATCTTAGTAAGACCATTCGTTCTGAAACATACCCCTATTATATTATCTGAAATGATATAGAAAAGTGATTTTAAACCTGGAAACAAATAAATGTGCTTAGAAAATCAAAACACAAGCAACGTAAAATTGTCACTAGATTCCCACTATTTAACTAGACTTGGGCTTGTTAAGTAATTTTGACAAGAAATGATTAGAGTTATCTCTCGTTGTACACTCAAAAGAACATGACCAATTGGCATGGTCTTCACATTGTTAAAGTTAGAATTTTTCAGAAATAAAGCATAGTAATTTCGTATTCAATGAAAATGTCGTTAATTCAGACTAAAATTTACCCCGACATTAATACCGATAAATTACAAAAACCAGTCAAAAATTACTTGCATTCTATGATTCAAATAAATATTTCAGGTCTGGACTTAACCGTGAATAGCTTTTTATTAAAATATAAGTAACCGTGAATAGCTTTTTATTAGAATATAAGTACTACTATGACTTTAATGATACCATATCCCAACCACTGTTTTAGGGTACCCTTAGAAAAGGAGAAATTAGAGAAATCGTGACCACAGGAACTTTCTACGACAGCTAAAAATTTGAAATTTAATAGTTGTTCTATCATTTAAAACAAAAATTAGCCGTGTTTGATTCCGTTAACCCAAACTCGAAAACTAAGCACCTTTTTGGACCTTGGGCACCCTACAAATAGGACTTCATTTCCCTAAGTCTTATTCTTACTCCTTAAAATCGTCTTAAATCATAACTAATGTTTTTTACCTCGTCTTTCGCCTTTTTTTCTTTTTGACATACAGAAATTTAGTTCATAAATTGTCATTCTAAATATGAATAAGAGCTTACTGTCATTTTTACTAATGCCAGACAACGTTTATATAAAGTTTTATTTTATTCGGGGCACTTTTAATTTTCCCACTTTTTTATTGTTTCAATGGCAATGTCTGCTATTTTTTTTAAAGCTGCGTGTACATCTGATCATGGCTTCAAATTTTCATATTTTGTTAAATATTTTTTTTTACTTCCTTATTTTTAGATTTTATCTGAATTGATGAGACATTGTCCAAATGGCCATATGCAGAAACTAAATTTACAGTAACTTCGGTATTTCGTTATTATACATGTATTATATAAGTGTTTTTGGTCTTCCAAATGCTTTGGTTTTATCTGCACTGATAAGACATAAGTTGTCGAAATTGCGATATGCAGAAACTAAATTTACAATAACTTCGGTATTTTGTTATTTGTAACCACTGCCACTGCTGGTGTACTCTTAAGTCCACAAGGGTATTCACCAGTTCAGTAGTCTGTACCTTGGTGCTAAACCGAAAGCCGATTTTATTTAGAAAATTGCAATATCTATATTTTTTGAAAATTTTTGTCGAAAACTAAGAAGTATCTCCCTCATGCAAATCTCTGTCTTAAGCCGATTTTGGCTTTCACTTTAGATCATATTTGGTTTTTCGTTATCTATCTTTTTTTAAACATCTTTGAGTTTATGGTCTTCCAAATTTTTAGATGTTATCTGCACCGATGAGACATAAGTTGTAGAAATATGCAGAAACTGAATTTGAAGTAACTTCGGTATTTTGTTACTGCATGACTACCACCGGGCCGATGACTCTGCTATTAGTGTCCGCAGATATTCACCAACCGAGAGTAGTTAATATGGGAAAAAATCTGCAGTTTCAAAAAAAAAACAAAAAAAACGTTTTTTTTTTAAACCGCAGATTTTTTCCCATATTAACTACTACCTGCGGGACTATAGAAAAAAAACAAACATGTAAGATTTGTTGTTCACTACAGTTGAGACGGGTAAAACGGGCTAGATTTTTAATGAGGCCTTAATTCACTCACATTTTTTACGTTGCTTGCGGTTTAAGCATCTCATAAGTAAAACAAAAATCTTATAGGTTTTACTCTTTTTCCAACGCTCAAGACTCTTGTTTAACCTGTTTAAGATACTGCTTATAAACTCTATCATTTTTATATAAGAAAGAAAAATAATAATCCAGTAATAAAAAATGTTTAGAGGAACACAGTTCTGTGATAGATATGAGTATTGTAACTTTTTACTAGACACTCCCATAAGAACTCCACAAAATGGAGAAGCACAAGTCAAAACGGATTACAAATTTAGCATAAATGATAGGGCTTCGTTTTATGACTGGTATAATGGATATTTTTTAAATAAGTTCAAAGTAGATAAACTAGCTGACGGAGCAGCACCGGACAACAACACAGTATCTGTTATTTCAGATGTAACAATTTTTTTTAGTCAAATGACAGTCCACCAAAACGGAAAAAAAGTTTACGACTGTAATAATTTATCTCTAGCAAATCACGTCAAATCATTGCTTACGTTTTCAGACGGATATGTGAGTAGTGTAGGCAAAAACAGCTTCATTTACCCTGATAACAAAGCGGTCACTGCTGATAATATAGGATTTACTGCAAGAACAGCGGTAACTGATGAAAGGAAAGAAGTAACGGCGGAAATACCATTAAATAGATTTTCTTTCTTTGCCTCGTTGGAACAAAATCTTTTACCCCCGGCACAGATGGGAATAACAGTAGAAATAAACAACGACAATTATTTATTATACAAGGCTGATGGCGCTGATGATGGAAGAGTTGTAATTACACATTTTGAACTTTGGATTGATAGACTAAAATTAAATTCTGTTGGTTTAACGGGTGTGTTACAAAATTACATGAAACCAAGACGATGGACATACTTAAGAGAATCCATTCACACTAATATCTCGAGTCAATCTGTTGAAGGGTCGTTTCGTATTACAACAGGAATAAAACACCCGAAACACGTAATTGTGTTTTTACAAAGAAACGGGAAGGATGTTGATCAAGAGCAAAATCCTCTGTTACTTGATACATTCAAATTAAACGCAGCAAATACAAATTGTAGTCTCTTAACTGCTAGATTACAGGTTGGCGCCGGCACGTTTTACCCGGAAACAGGAGATAGTTCGAATCAAATCAGCAGAATCTTCAGAGACGCCTGTAATTTTAAACCTAACGCAAGCAACGACTATGACACCGGGAATATGTTTACCCTTGCTAACTTTGGATTACTCTATGGATTAATCTATTTTGATTTGACTTACGTAGACGAATCGGTGAGTATGGACAATACATCTCTGACTCTACATTACAGACTGAATCAGGCTCCAGCCGCTGCTTATAGGATCTTTGCCCTTGTACTGAACGAAGAAGATATAATTTTAGACACGGTCGGAAACGATATAATAATTATCTAGACTTAATAAAAATGAGTACCACAGGTAGTAAATACTTTAACTATAGTCTTGGTTTATCCGAAGGTCAGAGAAAGAATTTAGCTAAAGCATACAAAAACATATCTTGTTTAACATTAAGACTAACAAACAACCAATTAATAGGTGATATGCCGCTAGCGCTAACACAAACACAAATAAATAAAATACAGAAAGCAAAGGCCCCTGGTACTGGGGTTCACATAAGAATTTCAAAGACACAAATGTCGAAGCAGTCACAAAACGGAGGTTTTCTTGGAGCAATTGCTAAACTTGCACTTCCGGTCATAAAGACAGTGGCATCCAAACTGTTACCTGCCCTTGGCATCGGAGCGGCCTCCGCTCTAGCTGAAACCGGGGTGAAAAAGGTGCTTGGTTCTGGTTTAACAGCAGACGTACCACACAATAAAATTAACACATTATTACGTAAACCCTACGTTGACCACCTAACAAAA